>JARFOC010000374.1:44492-55601 GCA_031763485.1 Osmoderma eremita | reverse complement strand
CGTGGGAAGACCTAGGACGAGGTGGAAGGCTAGGACGGAACAGGCCGCACGGCCTAATCCATGAAGATGATGATGATAAAAAAAGGTTTGAACCTAAGCAAAAAATTTAGACAATATACATAGGAATCAATACAATTATAAGGTAATCCATCAAACAACGCATGCTGTTTTAAGGATCATCCGAAAGAAACCGATTTGTTTGAAGAACAAATCATGCCATTTGCTGCCGCCAGCGCGTACCGAAAATGCCACTCCTAAGAATCTTAATCAGCACTAAAAACACTAAATATTTGCAAATTTAACCGAAATTGTAGCCGATATTTTTAACAGTCTGTATATCTGCTATAACTTGCCACAAGTAAATATATACATATATAGAACTGAAGCTAATTGAAAATACAACCGACGATTTTAAAATACATATGATTGATTATGATATTCTTCGTCATTATTTAAAAAATACTTTACTTCAGAACCTAAACTTTTAAATATAAATATACGTCGGTAAACAATGGAGTCCACATGCCGCTTGAATAGCGAATGAATTAAGTAATGCAACCTAGATGATATTTTTAATTCGACTAAATTACAATAAACTGTATATACGCCTTTAATACAAGCACGATCTACACATCGTTAGAAGACAGCCGTTTTGAAATAGTAAGGGTAGTGTACATTATTATCATATTGTTTGGAGATGAACTTTGTTTCATAAAGTAGATATTTATGCTCGAACAATTCCAACTTTATTCGTGATCCCAGAGGGCTTGTTTTACTGAACAGCCCACCCAGGCAACGGATAGTAATCATTTTGAGTTTTGAATTATAACCGGTGTACTGCATACAACAGCACGGCGACGATACAAATTTCCAAAGGTGCAATAAACGTTTACTTTACGAGTGGGAACACATTGATTCACCGGTGGCGATTATTGTTCGCGCATTACGCATACGCAAGTTATATCAGATAGCCGCTGACATCAAATTATCGTTATGAACGCCAGCGGATATATTTTGGTTTTAATTTACTGGCAGTGCTATTCAATATCTAAACGGTTAACCTTTTCAACAACAGATTGAGGAAAAATATATATACATTATGTATTACATTACAAATTGATAAATTATTTTTTTTAATGAATTTTAATAATAATAAATTTATGTCAACTTAACACAAGCCGGGCAGCTTCTGAATGACAATTAACTGACATTTGTTAATTTAATTATAAGACCCAATCAAGAAATTGTAACCTATTGAAATTATATCCAAAAACCTACAGTGTTTGAAAATATAATTTTGCAATGTCACTATAAGAATAATACGAACATATAATTTTAACGAATGAATTAATTTACCAAACACCTTATCTAATACCCTATGTATGAAAAATGTAGTGGAAGATTTGGAAGGAGCAGAACGAGGGTGCAGGAAGACAGAAGTCACGTCATACACACATACAGTCACTTGCAAAATTGAGCGTACACCAACCAAAAAATAAAAGCAGCTTGGTTTTGCAAAAAAAAATTATATAACAAGAAATACAAGTAATATTTCAATACATGTTCAATACAAATTCAACTACACGATTACTGTCAACAAAAATAAAATGCGATGATATTAACATCCCTGTTATGAAAAACTGAAAATAAAGATACATTATCTTACCGCAAAATTAAGCGTACGGGTACTTCCCCCGTATATATATATATGTATGTATATGTGCCTCAGATGAAAGATTACAATGCAACTCGTTGTATTATGTAACTGTACCATATGCTCATCACGTGTGATCAGTATAAAACCAACCATCGTTGCGATAAGAAGCATGGATCACAAACGACGTCAAACCGACATTTCCACCAGAAAACTTATAATTAAATTATATTCTCAAGGAAAGTCGCTAAGAGAGATTGGTAATTTAGTGGGAAGGACACATTCTACAATCCAAAAAATAATAAATAAATATAAATATGAAGGAACTTTACAAAATAAATCTGGTCATGGAAGAAAACGCATATTGAATGTTAAAAATAAACGATATATTATAAGAAATTATTATTATCGGAAATTAAGTGTTCCTGAACTAGCAACGGATGTCGAGGCAAGCGTTGAAAAACGCGTATCAAATGACTATTCGTCGGGTATTGCATAAGTACGATGACAATGGTCGAGTTTGCCGACGAAAGCCTTTAATATCTAAAACAAACCGTGTTAAACGTCTGAAATTTGCAAAGTACATAAATCATTCTCTAGATTTTTGGCGGGTTGTTATATTCTCAGACGAATCAAAAATAAATTTATTTGGCTCTGACGGTGAGCAAATGGTATGGAGGCAGCCGCGAACAAAATTATCCCAGAAACACATTCAACACACTGCCAAATATGAAGGCGGTTCCCTACTATTTTGGGGCTGTATGGCAGGTGGAGGTACCGGAAATTTGGAATTCATTGACTGTATTATGGACAAGACAAAATATCTTGACATACTTAAGAAAATTCTGAGAGCTTCAGCTATAAAACTCGGTATGCCACGGGTCTATTATTTTCAGCAAGACAATGACCCTAAGCTTACCGCATATATAGTCAAGCAGTAGTTAATATATAATGTGCCAAGGTTGCTGCAGACCTTCCGTCAATCCCCTGATGTAAATCCGATTGATGAACTAAAGAAACGTATGAAGGATCTTAACCCTAGCAACATGGCGGAATTTCGACGTGAAATAATGAAAGTTTGGGAAAATATTTCCAAGACAGTGACATAGAAGCTTGTGGGCTCTATGCCACAAGGATTACGGGCTGTCATTGAAGCCAAAGGTTAGAGTACCAAGTACTGATGCAAATGGAACTTAAATGTACGCTTAATTTTGCGGTAACATATGTCTTTATTTGCAGTTTTTCATAACAGGGATTTGAATATCATTGCATTTTATTTTTGTTGACAGTAATTATGTAGTTGAATTTGTACATGTATTGAAATATTACTTGTATTTCTTGTTATATACATTTTTTTGCAAAACCAGGCTGCTTTTATTTTTTGGTTGGTGTACGCTCAATTTTGCAAGTGACTGTATGTGTGTATGACGTGTACCACCCACTTCTGTCTTCCTGCACCCTCGTTATGCTCCTTCCAAATCTTCCACTACACTTTTGACTTCACTCCTTCTTTGGCTCTCGTTTTCTTAATAGCCTTTTTCCTACTTTCACTGACATACTTTACTTTTCTGACTTTTCTAACTTTTCGAGTTGTTTATTCTTCATTTATTCGCTGCTCCCGCAATCATATCAAATATCCCTGCCATCATTACCACGGCAATCTATTATTATGTACTGTACTGCGACGTAACTGGTACGTGGACGGTTTCCAAACTATACTAGCAGGATACGGCCTTCCTGGTCGCCCTCAAGATGCTATGGTGGCAACTTGATTTCGGTTAATTTCACTAACGCGTCGTTCTTCGTCTGATGGACCCGCGATGTAGTGTATAAAATTTCTCCAAAACCCTTCTGTTGTGTGGTGTTGTGTGATGTGTAAGTGTACCTAATTGTTTATGTTAATTCACAAGATATAAAAACAATAAGGTATTCTTCTTAACTGTCAAAACAAAGACCGTCTATACCGATTGAGCCGAGGGTATTCATGGAAATTCTAATATTAAAGTGAAATGCCAATCGCATAGGCGACAGTCCTGCGCGTATTTAATTAACCGTGACGATAAAAAAATTTGTTGGTAGCGACAGCGTCCCTGACACACGAACCTAATACGATAAGAAAGAATTTTGAAATCGCCGCAAGATGCTGTATAAGATCATGGCAGTATATAGATAATCTAAACCTGATACCCAAGATTTATTACTTCAAATAAATGGAAGAATAACATGCTTAGTGACGGAGAATCTTTCATTCATGTTTACTATTGATAATATTGATAACAATAGAATAGATTTTATTCTTTGGTTAAATTTAGTTGGAATCTTTATAACTATACTTTTCCTTATTCGAATTTTACTGAACGGCACTGTATATGCGATATGTCTTCATGTGTATGGCCTATGTATACGTAGGTAGGTAATTCCGAAATATCGTGAGGAGGATTTACGACGTTGTAGAGATGTATCACGGGACACTAATGGGGTTATGGCTTTGATTGACGACCGGTATTGACAGTTATCTGTCGTTGGGGAGGAAGGAAGTTACAACAGAGACGTTCAGGAACAGGAAATATTGCCCTGTTACGCTGTCACTTGTTACTTGGTCTATCACAGACCGTAACTGCCAGTAAATTACGGATAAATTACGAGACGTCTATTGATGACGAACACCTTCAAGCAATATTATTTTTCAGAGCAATTTCAAAACGCAGAAACTCGTATACACAAGCAAATAGATATCGTCGGTTGAGAGCAAAACTATTCAGTCACAAAATACTTTTTTTCACAGGAGACAGTTTTTTTGTCCCAGAAAATTACTCTTTACTTCATGTGACTTTTTCAAAAGGAAGGTGGACTAGTTCTGATTACATTTATTGGTGACAATTTAAGTGAAACTTATTTCTATGAATGTATTAATAATAGACAAACAAACTCCCTGCTTAATCACTACTCAAAAATAAAAAAATAAAACTACAATTTTTTTAAACACTAATATCTCTTAATTTAAATAAAAAATACCCCTTACCACCTTGTTGAGTAAGAACACGCATTTCGGCAACTAAGTTGCCATCCTCAGCAGAAAACCACAAAGGAAAAACTATAATGTCAAGCGTAGCACTCCGAGAACAATCCTGCTCTTAGTGTTCTCGGAGTGCTACGCTTGACATTATATTTTTTCCTTTGTGGTTTTCTGCTGAGGATGGCAACTTAGTTGCCGAAATGCGTATTCAGAATTCTTTACTCAACAAGGTGGTAAGGGGTATTTGTTACTCAAATTTATTTTAAGCCACCGTATCCTATACCTAACCTACATTAATATCTCTCGTATTATGCAACTTTGTTAAGATATTTTTACGTTAATGACCTTATTTTAATATGTTTAATCACCCCTTGAAAATAAAATCACAAAACCGTAAACAGCCTGTATGCATATTATGCAATTTCACAATCAATTCTAAGATGAACTAAGACGCAGCTATTACAACTGTGTTAGTTATTGGCTATATCTACATATATAAACAGTTTTCCACTAATGTTTAAATTTTACCTTGGCAAATAAAAACAAAATTATTATGAATAAAAACTAACAAATTAAAACAAATTAAAATTACATATATTATAAAGACAAGCACATTACACATTTTCCCACGTATAATGTAAACCAAGTTAGATTTTTCTTTCTGAAAGTGAAAACGCTTTTCCTTGCTTGAGATACGTACCATACATATTGTTTATTTATTCTTAGGTTCCGTATACGTATATTATTCATAGGAAACTCACTGCAGGGTGTGATACTTAGGTGGAAGGGCAGTGGGGCATGCTGGCAGCACCAGACTATGATATACGATCGGGGGATGAGCCGGGCTTTAGCTTTTACATTGATTTGGTCACGTCCTGACCGCCATCATCCTCTTAGAAACTGATCTAAGACATGACTGCTTACTTGCTTTCTTGATCTTAATTAGATTTAGTTGGATATGTATATTCAAGACGACTTATACAGGATAATAGGAGTAACAAACTGTCCAATGTTAATGGTTGTCCTTAATTAGATGCGAAATTGAAAACGCCTTCAAAATTTTAAAGTGTATCATATAAAAATCAGTAGCCATTTACGTTAAAAAACAGCATATTTTTCTGTTTAACAAGTTTCAAAGCTGAAAGTTAGCAATAGTTTGAGGCATCATCATTTGTTAAATATACATTGTAGGTTTTTAATAGTTACCTATGAAAGAAAGGAATTCCTAAAATACACAAATAAATAAACTCTTTCTTGGTTTTTTGTATTCAACATTGTATTAAACCCTTACCACAATATTTATCCCTAATATATTATTAATTCCTCCTAGTAAAAACGGATAAGACTGCAACTTCACACAGTTCGTTCAGATAGATAGCGATCATATATTAATTTTTCAGGAAACCAGTTGGGTCAACTACCATATTGGGAAGAATTTAATTTTTACTTATAGAAACGCCGACTGGTTTCTGAGATTATCGCTTTGATGGAGTTGTTTGTTGTTAATTATGCTACACTAAAGTCCCTTACTATCGCGAGTACAAGTATTAGTTAAATATGGCCATTGCTTCTTTAAAATTGAACCACTCTGCAATATAACCCGGCCAACTATAATTTGTTCCTAAATATTAGCATATTATTTAATTAGTGTTTGTAACAATATACTTTTGCTTGCTATTTATGATGGGAATAATATAACTATTATTCATATTAAATATTTTTAAATTTCTTCCTACCATGAAGGATGGTTACAAATCTTACACGGTGTCACGACCCGTGGTGAAAAAATGTTAGTCTGTGTAAATCTGTGTATGATATAACTCAAAAAGTAATTTGAAAGTAAGTATAACTATAACATACACAAATATAGAAACGGAATATTTCTTAATACCATAATACAGGTATCAGGCGCAACGTCGCCAAATAACATGCTAACACTATAGAATATACTATCTTAACCTCCGAATGCAGTACACAGCTTATGGGAGTTCGCTACACTGTTGCCAAATCATCGAATCAGCTGTACATTATTACTTCCGGTTCCATTATTTCGGTTTATGACACTTGAAATGCACACGTCAAAATGTGACATGATATGAAAAGGGAGCTATAAAAAACGTAATATCTGATCAATAGCATATGGAGATCTTGGGGCACCTACAAGACTGGTTAACAAACTTTACGACACAAGCACCAAAAAAGCCTAACTCCCATATACTTTTGCATGCTGAAATCAATTATGTTTTCAGAATTTCCCCATCACCTTTATATTTTATGTTCCGGAATACCCGCTTATCCACCTAAAGTATGCATGCATAGATATTTAGTACAAAAGAACATGTCTTGACGTTATTTCAGCCGTCGGCTAGAGCTCGGAACTGATCAAGCACCATGCAATGGTTAATGTTTTGAACATGTTTTGACGTGTTAAGAATCTGCATTTCCCCTGCGTTGCTCCTGTTTTATATTATATATTGTACACTCTGAGCAGCCCAAAGCTTTACTTGCTTCTTTTACGGCTGCACTCACATTCGTAAATTTCTTAAATAATTTAATAAAACATTTGCAATCATACAATTCTCTTTATTCCAATTCTCCCTTGCGCCGTTTTCTCCCCTACAGGCTCCATTAATGCAATGAAAGCTGTAATTAAATGTATAGGTTCTAAAATTTATAAAAATCAAGAAAATATCCATATTACCCCGTGCACGCTCGAAAAAGATAGAAGCGTACTGAAAAGAACTATTTGTACAACTATTTATAAACAATTTAACTAAAAATATTTTGAAACTACGACGACGACGATTGACAGCAGTTGACGCTAATAGACAGATAGATAGGTATTGTTGCCGACACCGACATATGTAGATAAGTTGCAACATAGCAATCGGAAGTGAAGATAGCGTTAATGACAGTAACCAAGGATTGTAAGAGATACACAGTTGCTATTATATTCAATACTGCATTTGGAGGTTAAGTCGATCTATAGATGCAAGGAGCCTTGAGATTCAGTGAGCATGTTTAAGGTATGGTCTATCTTCCGTGAGTAAAGTTGGGAATTAAAGCCGGATCCAATACATAAAAGGCCCCTAGAGACGACGAGCCAAACTTAAGCAAATGCGCCTTTTTCTCTCGTACACACGACGACATGCTTATGTTCAGCAAATTTTTTTGATACAAAACCTGTTTAATTATTTAAAAATGTTAGTGTTATTAAATTAAATACGTTTTATTATTTGCTTGACAAAAATTTAAACGTATTGGTTCTTAGGTTGTAGCTAGCAATGTATGGTCACATGTTGACGATATTTACACGAGACGTGCGTCAGACGAGGCAGAAGGCGAACCCACACTATTACGATTCACATACTACCCTACGTGTTTGTACGACCCGGGTGGAGCTCATTGTGCATTGATGTATTTAAATAAAAAACGTAATGACTGATTAAAAAATAAATACTAACTACATAATAAATGCAGAAACAAAACTGGCAAATTAATTTAAAATACTAGATGTTTCGTTTTCGGTATTTTACGTTCTACCCTTGAATGTATGAGTATAATATATGAAGGTGTCAGAAGTAAAAGTGCCCAAGTGACATTCTGAACAATTTAAGGTATAAGCGTTCACAGTTGAAGCCTTGCTACAAAATCAATGCTTAATATTTAGTAACGTTATTCAGGCGGTTAATATTAAAAAATATTCTAAATTGGGTAATTTTACGATGTACAGAATGATGCCTCGGGATATTGAAACCTCATTTAGGCCATTTTTTCTAATTTCGGCAATTAGGTCCTTTTCCTCTGTTTCCTCTCTTAGAAGTTGTAATGTAATATGTAATGTTATTTTGTATTTTGGTAACTGCTTCTTCTAATAATGAGGTAGATATCTGATATTATACAAAAATGCATCTTATTACAAATAGCAATTCATATTGAGTAAAACAAGTAATTCCGTATTTTGGCAACTATTCCATCTGATGATGACTTAGATATTTAATATTATACAAAAGTACACCTTATTGCAAAACGCAATTAATATTGAATGTACCGTAATATTTGTTTTACCCGCCCATATTGCAGGGCTTGCCTCCACCCAACCTGGCCCATGTAGCATTACAAAGGCAAACACGAAACAGGTCTCCTTACTAAGAAAATATAACTGTTTAATATGTAATATAAAACCTGTTGGGTCACAATTCAAGCAGACATCCAACTCAACAAATTCCAAGCAATTTTCAAAATACAAATGTAGTACATAGATCAGACTCATTTACCTACAACAATCAATAAGTGAACCCACTACTACAACAGTATGTAAGATTATAATCTAATTTAAAAATAATAATGCATTTTTGCAGTTTGGCAATAACGTAGATATATAATATTAAACAAAAGTACATATTATTACAAAGTACAATTAATATTTTGCAAAACACAATAATAATAATATAAAAATAATAACCTAATTTTAATTTGGTGACTAATCCCTTTTATAATGAGGTAAACATTTAATACTATACAAAACTACATCTTATTACAAAGGGCAATTAATATTTTGTAAAACACAATAATAATATAAAAATAATAATGTAATTTTGTATTTGATGACTGATCCCTCTGATAGTGAGGTAAACATTTAATACTATGCATTCAAACAGGACTAAGACATTTTTAGGTTCGGAAAATATTGTATTAATTTTATTGTACTTTGTATTTATTTTTGTGCGGAAGCGATTTAATGTCCAAATTTTAAATATAATACAATTCTGTTTTAATTAATACATAATCCAAATTTTATTTTATTTAAAAAGTACTTTCGGAAACTACCCTTTATTTTTGATTACTACTTTTGTGATATTTACTGGCCCGGCGACCGTTATACACCAGCCGCCACTGTGCATATGAATTTATAATTTTCTCCTCTTATCAAGGTCTCTTTGTGCTTTTAACTACAGTAGTATTAAAGATATTGATCAGATAGGGCTACTATTGTCGGCATCGCGTCCAGGTAATACTTATGCGTTTATGTATAGAGATAGATACACATTACAAAACCGGTTACAGGTTTGGCGTATTCTATGTAGGCGTCATCGTATGTCATTGTGAAGAAATAGACTACACTGGTATCGACGAAATGTGATGAAGTAATACCGTCTTAACCGTAATTCAAATTATTTTTTCCTTTGTGCTTAATGAAGGGAAGAAATTACATTGTAACTATTAAGGTCTTATTTAAAGTCGGCGAAGTAATTTCTTCTTAATGTCGGAGGCCCATAGAATTTGTAGATACAAACAGGCACAGTGTAACTTATAAGGTGCAATAATAAATAGGTATTAAGTTGCGTAATTATTTACTGTGTCAAAACTATTTTCTTGGGATGACAGGCCATCCAACATTCTTAGCAAATTAATGTCGTTATGCATACCTACATTCACATCCTAAATATGTGCTTATACTTCGCTTAAATAACACTATAATAGATATAGGAAGTGGTAAAAAAGAAATCCTGTAATAGTATATTGATTGCTTCTTTGAAAACAAACCTTGAATTTTTTTAAGTGTACACAGAAAACTAAAAAAAGGCAGCATTTATTTAGTTGCCCAAAACATTCCGTAAGGCAAAAAAACCAACTGCAGTCAATGTAGCTTTTGTATTTTTGAATAACACCTGCAAAACATGGAACCTATCCATCAGACAAAATAAAAATTTTAAATAAACTTCTATCCTGGACAAATTCTTTCCTGTAAAATAAGAGAGAATCACTTGTATTCAAAATAAATAAAAAGAGTAGGTATACCAGCTAACTCGGAACATTTCCAGGAAAAAGGAAAGATACACACGCTTTACACCTCTGTGAATCGCATATCCACTTTAAATTACAAAAAAATAGCATTTGGATTCCTAGGTCGACATTCTGAGAAATTTGAGTATTGTATCCAGATAAAAAACAAGTAATAAAAACTTGGAAAGGATAACACTTTTCAAACACATCCCTCGTAAATTTTTGCGTGTAACTATTTGTTGAACGGAAATATTTATAAATTGTATCTAACAGTAGCCCTATTCTGCACCATTTAGCGATATGGCTAGACGTCATGTAGAATAGCTAAATCGGATAGCGATATTCTGCAGTTTCTGTCGCTTTCGAATTATGTCATCACTTTGCGACATCTGGCTATTTCATAGCGACACCAAAAGAGGTGTCGTTAAGTCAAATTGTTACCGCTATTTAACCTTAATTTGTACCTCGCTGTCATTTAAAAAAATATCGTCTAAATTGTTATTGCTAACCTAGAACTTTTTTGTAGGTTAGGTATAGGATACGGTGGCTTAAAATAAATTTAAGTTAAAAAATACCTATCAAACATGTTTGATAGTGTCGTTCTAGGAACAGGTTTGTTCTCGGGGTGATACGCTTAACATTACCTTTTTCC
>JARFOC010000374.1:23936-44392 GCA_031763485.1 Osmoderma eremita | reverse complement strand
ATTATACAATGTTTAGATTTGAAGTTCCTTAACATTTGGTAGGTGTATGAAAACTTTCGTGACTCACTGTACATACATTTATAGAATCATTTTCTCTTCCGTAACGCAAATGATAAGGAAACTACCAATTTCCTCTCTAATAATCTGTGTGACACCAATAAATTATTGTACCACTAGAATTTGAGAGTAGCTAGTTGTTTACAATTTTATATATCATAAGAAGTGGAAAAATCATAGTCATAGAATCGATGATTGCAAGGTGCAATAAAAACAAACCTTATTTTTATAGGTTAGTGGTTCACACATACTTCCACGACGATAAACACCATCGATTATGGCTCACAAGCAACAAAAAAAAGCGGTCGTGTAATTTCGAGATTTGTTAACTATAACATTTTGTCGGACAACTAAAGTGAATTGAACAACTTGTGTAGTCGTCGTGCCAGTTGCTTGAGGCCAAACGTGAGGACCTTGGCTCTGAAGGCCTTCCTGCATCATACATCTTCAACGCAGTGGTTCTTATCGTAGTCATTATCTAACGTCGATATTTAATAGAGATTAATAAATAAAATAAATCAATATTTTATGGCCGCTCGCACTTTCCTCTTATTTTACAATCAGGTTTGCGGTATTATAAAATATCATAGCTCTGATGGCGTAAATCAATTGAGATTTTTACTTAGTTTTTTTTAACGTTACGATAAATGTGGCTTCGCGTTATTATACCACATTTTTTATTTTACAATAAATTTAATAAACACCTACGAGGCCTCTTGAAACTATTTAATAGCTACGTGTGGCAAAAAAGTACGTTAAGCAATATATTTTTTTTTCGTCAATCGACATTAAACGCCAAACTTTGGTGACAACGACGTGCACTCATTTACTGCCTAGACATTAAATATGTGAAAAAATGCCTGGGCAGTAAAAAACTTTAATACTTCACAAATTAAGTTATAATGATTCGAAAATAATACCAAATGGAAAACAGAACACAGTATTATTTATTTTAAATGCTAATTTTTACATTAGTTAGTTATTAGTTGTTAAAAACAACTGGCTTTTGTTTTTCGACACTCGTCGAGTTTCCTTAGTTTACTGTTAATAATTGTGTTTGTGCTTGTAGAAGATCTTAAAACGGCAACACTTGAATTACTACTGCTGGTTGTAAAAATCTTTTCGCATATGTTGGAATTGCTAGCCACTAATCCTTCAATCGTTCGGCCACACACGTAGACCTAGCGAAAATATGAAACAGTATTTTTAATTGAAATATATATCTCTTGACAAAAAAAGGAGATATCACCGTACTTAAAAGACATGAAGGTTGGATCATGTCTTTTAAGTATGGCGATATCTCCTCCAAAGTTCAATAACAATGTCGCTGAGGTTCTGCTGAAACAGTGACCAGTGTATCCTTAGAATTTGGCAATTTTATATATTCAGCTATTTCTCCAAACGTATGGATATCAATACATTGTTTAAAGCTTCTTCCAGCTGAATACTTGAAAAAGAATCTTGATGATATCAAACTTGGGCGGCACGAAGTGTACTTAATAAATTAATTAATAAATTTGCATATATTCTTTAACCATAAACGATCTATGTTTCTTCGTTCTTGTATCCGACAACGTAATCAACAATTTGTCTCCCAAATCCTGAATATGGACTAAACATAAATTCTTCATCATGACTAACTAAAGGGCAATCCAAAGACTGAAAGTATTCAGGTTGACCACAATCCAATAGTTGGATGTGTTCAAAAATTGACTGGAAGGTCCGTGCTTCACCCCTCCGGGACAAAGGATAATTCTGACAGATTAGAAGTATTACGGGAGCATGTTATGCTCATTTCACTAATTATTAAATTATGACGCATGTACGTATATCGCATTGTCAATGTATATACATAGTATATTTTCACAATTTCAGGTCTTTAATAACTTTTTTCTCCATTTAATAATTAATTAATATTGCTTCTACGTAATAGAATTTTACTCAATTAGAAATTTACATGTGAAAATTATGGGCCTTCATCGCAATTTCTTTGTTCTTATTACCAATTAATATAATGATGTGTAATGTGTTTTAGCTTATTTTGATCGTGTTATTGAGTACCATTCCAAAATGTAAAAATATGCAGGGTATGCCATTTAAGAAGATATAACTTTAGTACGTCACAACGTACACGGGTAAAATTTTATTTTAACACGTTAACTGCGTAAGGAGGCACACTGCATCTCATTTGCATCAGCTTATCACGCCGTGAGATGCACCATTGCATGACAGCTTCGAAACATTTCAGAGGTACGTACTGCTATCGATCAGCGCCTTGTCCATGTATTTATATACTTCATATTTATTAATTCAAACATTTATATTCAGCACAAAAGCAAGAAATGCAACAAAAATAGTTTATGATGTTTTAGATTCGGCATATAATAGTACCCGCGGTCAGAAGTTTCCACCTGTTGGTAATTGATAAAGGTATTTGTCGGGAGCCACCAAAGCACCAGTACCGACAAGTATCAATATCGTCTGGTACCAATATCCACAAAATATCATTGATTGATGATCTGTTAAACTGCTTTCGAGTTTACTGTCTCATCTAAGATAACTCGTCGTTTCACCAGTTAACCTTCCTGGTGTTTTATCTCATTTGACGACAGCTTGTCTGATATGAGGTAACAATAGCTTCCCGAACTATCTCAGAAGCTACCTCAATATGATTCGTCGCCTTTGTTATAATTATATACCATATAATTATAATAATATATCCAATTATAATCTGGAGGTGTTGAGCTTCACAGAATTTTTCCAAGATCTGGTACGTCGTATGGGAGATAAGCAGAAGCGAATACTGGGTCCTTCCTAACTCCATAGCTATGATATTTCAGTTTTGCTGCTGTCAGATATCTAGAACAGAACTCAAGGATTATTAAGGACAGTAGATTTTTCTTGACGAAGATGGAAGACCTTGCCCTGCCAGAATGTGTATCATAGATTACATTACTTCCGGCTGCGCCGAGACCCACCACACGTCTCCCAGATTCCTGTATCAGTGCCATGTCGCTGTTTCCGGTTGTCAGCAATCTGGATAAAGAAACGGACGCCACCTTACTATGCTGAAGAAATATATAGATTACCTTCAGCATACCCCCATCCCCGCATCTCCTCCAGTACCTTGAGGGCAAATAACGCCCGTTTCCTTGGATGGGTTTGTATTGTTGCTTACATCCATTCCTTCGATATCTTCATATGGAACAGAGGTTTGACTAGAGCCTCCCTCTGTTACCATTGAAACTGGGGTTTCCTTAAATCAAGGTGCCTCCGTTACAGAGTTTGGTTTGGGTTGGTTAAAATTAACTCTCTCCATGTTACTCCCATGAGTCTGGGGGAAGAGGTTGTCGACATCCGTGGAGCCTCCTTCATGGACACAAGGCCTTTTACTCTGGGATGTCGTCCAGCATCCCAGAAGCACCGTTAGCAGCACTGCGTACCCCAGTGCCACAATACCCTCATCACGGTAGCCCACTCCTTGGCCTGGGTTTCTTCCTTCTAGCTCTGTCCCTGCTTCCTACCAGGTTTGTTCACCCAGTATTACCAGATTACCAGGGTTAACCACGTAAAGGTGAAGATAGGAACTGGGAAGCAGAGGCTAAGCGGCGTCGACGAACGGCACTGTGTATTACGCATCACTACCCCATCGAACCCCACAATATCATAATCGGCAGATTATTAATATCGACAAAGTATTAATATCGGGAAAGTAACAGAAATCGCAAAGCCATTTGTCGGTAGCCGATAAACTACCATTACCAAGGGCTAACAAAATGCCGTCATGCGTCTGCATCGGTAAAAGTAATATTTTTACTCATGTTTCTTTGAGATGCAGCTATATAACACCTGTCTATCGTGATACATGCCACGAGAACCTAATCAACATCTTGGAAGAAACCAATGACAACGGGGCATAATTTGCAACAAATGTGATATTATACCTTTGTACAAATATAACCTGCAATTCAACACAAGAATTAGGTACTGACCCTGCAAACTATACTTCGTGGTTGCTATTGTGGTTTTATTGATAATATCAATAATCTAGTTTTCAATTAATCACTAAATTGTAGTTTTGTCATATATTTTTGCCATATACCTACATAAGAAGTTATATATACATAAGAAGATATTATGTAATGTTAATTTTACGTAATTCAAACAAAAATTCCTTTGCAAGTGTCAGCAGGAAATTAAGAAAGAAAGGGAGAATTGCGCTTAAAGAGAACATATGCCACGATACAATACATAATCGACCGTAACAATAAAAGTGAGAGGGCATAACTTTAATAAAGTCCTCTGACGTCTAATTAATGTAATTCCAACCCTTTCCCCTAAGTGTCATGGAATGCGCATTGTCATTTCGAAGGGTCCGGTATTCTATTGGATTCGTACTGAAAGCTTCAAAATGCTCAGAAGCTGTTTAATTATGTCGTTATAAAAACTGAGTGCTAAGATCGACAAGACTTTCGCTGTGTTAATTACAAGGCAATGCGACGGCATTCATTCTATGGAAATTATATTTCCTTTTTGTTTGGCAAATAATGTACAAGGAGAATAACGGTACAAGAAGGACAAAAATAACTCAGTAATTGAAAATGATAATACATACGCAATCATATGTGTTTTCATTAGTTTGCTTTCTAGTATTGATAACCATATTTTATTGCTTCCTTTTTAATTGTAATTATATTTTTTTATGGAATCAGGAAATATTACAATCTGTCCCAAGGACACTCAGTAATTAGTATTGATAACTTGGTACAATTGTATCTGAACGTTCTCATAAACAACAATGCATTTAACTTGAAGTAGTGTTTCCAATATCACATCTATAAAATCCTAACAATATCGATTGTTAATATTCAATTGGGAGATCTCAATACTAAACACTTAAAATGTAGTTATAAGATCTGTAAGGTTGTACCCTTAAGTCTATAATTACTATTGTTACTTGTCAATAATGAATTTGCTGGTTTATTCCAGTAAATATCCAGTACCTATTGGTACCTGCAACTAAAGTTTCACACCTTTTCTTTAACTGATTTTACTTGAAAATCACGACAGATTACATTTGGCCCAAACCAACGGTGGATCAACGATCATCCTTTGATTGAAACATCCAAAATTTCAATGCGTGAATTATACGCTGAATCCCAACCTGGAGAGAGGTTTTTTTTCAAATCTCATTTGAGAGTATGTTTACGCCTAATGAGTTTGAAATCTAAATACCTAAGTGAAAGTCGTTGTAATGCGTGGACACCTAAGCACATACTTAACTTGGATCAATTGTTTATTGTAAAGGTCACCTCGACACACTTTGTTTCGTTCCGTTTGATATTTTTCCATTTTTCCAAATATGATTGCATTTTATTCAGATTACTTTGCAGGCAGTGAGTTGCTCCTGCCGGCTTGTCATGTGTTACCACATAAATATATAAATGGTCAATGATTAGTACCACGGATGTCGTTAGTAGTCGTTTTTAGACGACCAGATGAATAACTGCTTGACCTACTGATACCTTAGTAGTATAGATATTTGTTTGGTCGTCTAAAAAATTACTATTGGATACATCTGTGGCTCACCTATGGTATTAACCATTCATTATATATTGCCATGGTCTTATACAACTTTTTGCGGTGATTCAAAAATCCATTGTTATAGTATTAGGTTCGTGTGCTAGTGACGCTACCATCAAATTGTTTGTCATCGGGCTTAATTAAATACGCGCAGGATTGCCATCTATACGATAGGTCAATTCAATTCAAAGAATTTAATATTTGAGTTTCTATTAATATCCGAGGCTCAATCGGTTTCGTAGGGAATCCTGCGAGCGACAATTAATGGGCATAAAACTGTTACTAAATCAAAGAATACTTTATTGTAAATTAACATAAACAATTACACTGGTCAACAATATTTCAGATTTATATTGTCGCACGAGGCAAAGTAAATGAACTTGGTAGTACTTTTTACACTTATTTCAGTAGGGCTCCATTTGTCTTGGTACCATCAGCACTTTCACCGTCGCTAGTGCCATGTTTTGTGGAGGTTTAGGCACAGGTAACTCCGGACTGTGAGGTACTGGTCTCAGTGCAGATGGAATATTAGAATATTTTACAGTATGTTTGCATTTAAAAGGCATACCACTTATATTTGTTAGACAATAATAGCAATTGCTAACATAATCTGATGGTTCGGTCCAAATCATAGGAATAGCAAAAGGCATATGTCGTTCACCTTTTGACCACGCTGTAAGAAGTCTGAAACACGTAACGCAGCAAATATGGGGGCCCAGCTTTTGTCTTCATCACCTACTTTACACTTGAAATACTGCTATCTAGGAATGGTAAATGCAGGTTTTGACACGTCAAGACATGTTCAAACATCAACCATTGCATGCTGCTTGTTCAGTTCCGAGCTCTAGCCGACAACTGAAATAACTGAAATAAATAAGAGAACATGTCTATGTTCTCTTATACTACATATCTATGCATGCATATTTTAGGTGGATAATCGAATATCCGGGAACATAAAAACTAAGGGTGATGGAGAAATTCCGAAAACATAATTGATCTCAGCATGCAAAAGTATATGGGAATCAGGCATTTTTGTGCTTAGGACAAAAATTTTGTTAACCAGTGTTACACATCATACATCACCACACAACAGAAGGGTTTTGGAGAAATTTCACACACCACATCGCGGGTCCACCAGAGGAAGAACGGCGCTCCAGTTGGTTTAACCGAGCTCAAGTTGCCACCATAAAGTCCAGGAAGGCCATATGCTCCTAGTATGGCTTGGGAACCGTCGACACACCAGTTATGTCGCGGTACAGTAAATCATTAGTAGATTGTCGTGGCAATGATGAGAGAGATATTTGAGATGGTAACAGGAGTAACGAATTAAAGGAGAAAAAGCAAATTATATAAATCAAGTGAGAGAAGTCAAAACATCAAAGAGAAAGTTTATGAGCTGCTGTACGTAGAATAGTTATATAACGACTGAAAAGGAAAGAGTGATTTGGAAAGAAAGTGGTGGGAATAGAAAGATTGGAGCAGTTGAACAAGAGACAGCGTTATAAGAAGATAGGATAGGGGTAGTACACGAAAGCACACTGACACAGGGGTAGCTTATGGTATTTGCAAATTTAATTCATTTATATAAATTATTTGTAGGCATTGTTTGTGAAAGTAACACTTCTGAATTATATTTTTAACACAGTTTTAGGTTTTTGGATATTATTTTAATAGGTTACAATTTTATATTATGTCATTTTAATTTAAATGAGCATGTGTCAGTTAATTGGCTTTCAGAAGTTGCCCGACTTGTGTTAAGTTGACATTAATAAAGAGAATCCAAATTTATTAAATTTATTAATATTAAAATTCATTAGAAATTAAATTTATCAATTTTTAACATTGTAATATATATTTATATAATTGCAAACTTGCTATATTGGCTGTAATGGCTAAGCCGGAAGTGTTCTAAGGCCCACCGGCTTTCAGTAAACTCAAATTAGTATATACCTTCCTATATTTCATCAGTATATAGATCAGTATATAAATATATAATTAAAAAACTTACTGCTATATTGGTGGTTATAAGTAATATTATTTGTAACAATATTTTCCTTAATTCAAAATTAACCTCCGTTAGAGCATAAATTCTAAGAACATCCACGAGCGAGGAGCTGAAGCATCTGGCAAGATTGAAGAATTCTGGACAACACGAACTTCCCAGTTTTTTTCTTCTTCGGGATTGTGCATCCATTTTCTCTGGGACGACTGTGCAGAACCCCAAGTCTATCTGTACAAACATCTGTGTTTCCGACCACCTGGAAGCTTGCTAATATCTATCCAATTTATAAGAAAAGAGACATTAACAATTACAATACTATAACTATCTTCAAAATTTTTGTTAAGGATCTTGCATCGATTATGTACAAGGGGATATATTTATGTATGTGCAACAATATCACGAACCTTGCAATACTAACTTAACAAGTTTGTGAATCACTAGATGACGCACAACATGATGAGGTTTCCATACCATACATCACTTTATACAATATTAAACAAAGTGAGCTATATTTGGGTAATATATCATGATTAAAACTATTGAAGTCGTGTTTTATAACGTTTATAGATCAGTAGCCTATACCTCAACATATCGCGTACCCCAGGGGTTCATTCTTGGACCCTTGCAATATTTATATCAACAATCTGCTGAATTTCTCCAGACGTGCTGCGATGGCTTACGCAGACGATTTGAAAATCTACAGCTAGATCGACGACACTAAGTTCAGCATATTTCGTTTGAGCGAACCTACAAGAGTTTGTATGAAATACAAGAAAATATCTAGTCAGATCCTCAGTACAGTAAATCGCCTATAATAAAGTACCTATGATATGAAGCAAACGATGAAAATATTCAAAATGCTAACAAATATAACTGATACGTGATAGTTTTTCTTTGTTTTTCGTACTATAACTGGGATGGCTTCACAACTTATAGGAGATTCTCACATTTTAGCATATTTTTCTATTCTGCTTGTAACTATACCCATAAAATTATATTTTGCCTGAGTATTTAACTTTATAAGGTAAAAGTCCGTATACACGAACACGCATTATACACACTTACAATTCTTTCACTACGCGGTGGTATTTTCACGCATCACCACGTGTTATTGAGCGGATTTGTCTGCCCTCTTGGCTTTATACGTCGCCTTTCAATTCATTCATCAAAAATATAAAATGCATAATGCTCGAAGATGGAGGCGGTACTCCCACAACCGGCCTTTCAACGCGCGCTAGACCGAGTACAAAGAAACAAAAAGCATCAGAAAGGCTGAGGAAAAAATAAAAAAGGAGAATGAAGCGGACATACAATCACAAAGGATGCAAAGTAGGCACGTTCGCGACGTTTTTAAAAGCATAGTGTCGCAACGATGACTAGGACTGTAATACTTGGTGTGTTTTCTTTCACTCGCTTGTACTCTTTTAATTCAATTTGTTAATACCAAGGGCTCCCGCATTATTTTTCGTCCCTATTCCTGAATTACAGAAGGCAGAACAACGTATTATTCTGTTGTAAATGAACAGAACATGGACAACCTTAATTCGTTACTTCAAGCAGTAGTGAGTTCTTTTAATCTGTGTATTGAGTGCTGTCCATACTAGTAAAGGACATTATCTACCTAACTAATAATTTACACACCATATCGAACACGCTTTAAATGCCTTTTATATTTTTAGCTATAATTGCTGAAAATGGTATGCATATTTATATAGAATGAAATATTCTATTTTGTGAACAGCAATCCTTTGCATAGATTTACAATTTCATGAGCTATTCTTATGACTGTGAGGCTCACAGCCTGATGAGGCCCCTCCAGCGAGAAGACCGCTCATTACCCACCTCCACTTATGTCTTCTGCGGTTATTCTCTCGAAGTAGTGGTTTTAATAGCCATCTGTATCAGTTTTTCGAGTTTAGAGGTGTTTCTGGCTTCTGTCCTTGATCAGTTTTTGGACTGTCTTGGATAAGGAGGTCTGGATGTAACATTTTCTAGGTGACATACCGCGGAATATCTACTATTACACGAAGGATTGTCACTGAGCTCGCTATATAATAGTGATGCAATTATTGATGCAACATCACAGCTCGATGCCATATTATCAGATGAGGTGATGACAGTTTTATAGATTATGTGTTCCTTCTAATTAAGTTTGGAATCAAAATGGAGATCTAAACTTTTTGCATGTGACGTTTATGGTATGTTTATCTCTTTGATAAATAGAGGACATTTTCTTGAACTTGTGTCTGTGCACAAGCCACACGCTACGATTTGCTTTTATTTATTTTAATTCTCCATGGAATCTCCAGTATGGAAAATGTAATCCTATTTGGGTATAACCTGAGGCTGGAAGATCTTATGTGTATATTAAATATAATATTGGTCCTAATACGCTACCCTGTGAAACCTCAACTTTGTTAAGTTGAAATTGATAAGTTATGTCAATTCCTTTCTTTTAAAATTTGACTTTATGTAGCAGGTCTTCGTACCAAACTATATCAAACACCTGACTGATGTCTAGTAAGATGACCGAATATTTTCTTCCTCTATTGCCTCGTTGATTATTTGTAATACTCGGTGGCCTTGTTGAATTGTCAAGTGTTTTTAACGGAAGCCAAACCGATGGACTAACAACAGGCTTATTATAGGTCTATATAGAGTTACTTATGTAAACTAATTCCTTTCTGGGATTTGGTATTAGAACGATTTCAGAGGTCTTTAAAACTTTAGACTAATATAAGCCTAAAGACAGAGATAAAATGTATGTTAACATGCTTCTCCTTTTCTATAGATCGACCCAACCTGCGTATGCAGTATGGAATATAATAGCAACTTTTATCTCTTGTTACACTTAGTTGTTGTCATAAGCGCTTTAAATTATTTTAATAACACTATGAATGTGAGTGCAGCCGTACAAGAAGCAAGTAAAGCTTTGGGTTGCTCAGAGCGTACAATATATAATATAAAAGGAGCAACAAACTGGTTCATTAACAAGTCCAAAAAACCCAAGAAAAGGAAAGGTATACAACTAAATGACCGATTGCAAGCACCTGTTCGACATAAAGTGCATTGTTTTTTTATCCAGAATATGCCACCTACATTAGATGCAATTCTTGTTGGTGTCAATGCTGATGAGGATCTCCCTAACTTCAGTCGAGCAACTTTAGATAGATTGTTACACGAATGAGTTTCGAATTTAAAAAAGTAGGTCGTAAAAGTATACTCATCAATCGAGACGACATTATTCGGTTTAGGCACAAATACAAGAAATTTAGAGACGAAGGTACAGTTTAGTTCCTGCTATTTGACAAATTAATTGTTTCAGCTCGAACTATAATATATACTGATAAGTCATGAGTGAATACAGGGCATGCAGTGAAGAAACCGTGGACAGGCACTATAATTCAAAATAGTCGACAAGCTTTTATCCAAGGATTAAGTACTGGTTTGAATTCCCTAACCGGGCTTGGACCTCGTTTTGCATTAGTTCATGCTGATGATGATAACGGATTTGTTCCTGGTGCTCAATATACATTTCTCTGCAAGAAACACACCGCTGATGTTCATCATGAGATGGATTCGGGCACGTATGAGGATTGGTTTATTGAGAAATTGCTTCCAAATATACCGCAGAAGTCAGTGATTGTTCTTGATAATGCTTCCTATCACTGCAGAAAATTAGAAAAAATTCCAACGGCGTAAAAAGAAACGGATAAAATACAATATCAATTGACTGACTCCAAGAGAAATAAATACCAACCATTGATGATATGCCAGAAGGAGATTTGCTGTTTTGAGTATCACAAATTAAGCCGCAGTATGATAAAAGTAGGACTGACGAATTTGCAAAAGAAAAAGATCATGAAGTTCTTCGATTACCACATTACCACTGCGAGTAAAACCCCATTTAAATGGTATGGGTATAAGTTAAAAACTATAAAAATGAATGATACCACATTTATGGTAAAAGATATGGAGGAATTAATTCCAAGAGCATATAGCACTGTAACAGTTGATAATTGACAAAATTACATCAAACATGTAAAAAATATTGAAAAGGAAATGTCGATAGTGGATAATTTGCAAGATGACATTGAAGAATTTATTATTCATGTAACAGATTCGTCATCACCTGAAGATCAAACTGATCAAACTGAAGATCAACTGGAACTATTATTTGTTAAAGGATTATATATTTTACTTTAAACTTAAGAAATTGTATAACACCCCAGTTCTTAAATAAAAAAAATATGTTTTTTTTAAATATCTTACTGTTTTCCTCAAAATGTGCATTTTAACTGTCAGAAATCCAATTAATGGAACCGGAAGTAGTAATGTACAGCTGATTCGACGATTTGGCAACCGTGTATCGAAATCTTTGACTAATCTGAGGTCCGATCAAAACATTTTCCTTTGGTTTTCCTCCTGTTGTTTTTCGACATTTTCACCTCGATTCAATTCTCAACGTCAGACGCGAAACTAACCAGATAGAATAAAGAGCAATGAAACAAGGAGGGGAATTCAAGTTAGCACGGTAACTCAACGTAAAAACCACGCCAGAGGCGACACTAACCAGGTGTAGAATATTCCAGGTGTCGACGACCTGATAACCTCTGCCCGATTGATGTTGTTAGGGTGTATCATGATTTCAATAGACTCCCTTATTTTTTCTGTTAAACTAGTAAAAAGAAGTGCACAAACACGTGGTCAGTGTCACTGAATAATATTTTGTGGCCCGTGCCTAGATGATGTTAGGCTAGGCAGAATTTGACGATAATCCCGTTCTAACACACCGCTCATGCTCAGTTGGGTTTCTACAGAGCGACCCGTTTCACCAATGTAAACGATACCACAGGAACAAGGAATTTATGTCGGTCGTGTTATTGCTATTGGCTACTTTATTGGTTGGATAAGGTTGATGACTTTGTTGATATCCTTATTTTAGATGCCACTAATCACGAGAATGTTCCGTATATGACGTAGCCTAGCCTGAAGATTATTTCGTTTCAAAACTGTCATCAGACGATGAACTAGAGAATTGATTACAAAAAATACAGGCATTAAGATACATATGCGCGGGTGTGAGTTTTCCATATACGGAAGGACCTAATCTACAGTCCGATGTTCGATTAACGAAGACATCCAGAAAAGGAAGCGAACTGTGTTCTATTTCCATGGTGAACTTAATTTATGGGTGTAGACCGTTAAGATGACTAGAGAAAACAGGAGAGGTACGCTCTCTATCGGGCCAAACGATGAACGTACCATCCACATATCTAAACCATACTTTGGGTTCTAAACCTACAGATTCTAGGGCAATAAACTCCACGATGATGTTAGCTATAATCGGGGAAAGAAGAGATCCCATAGCGACGCTATGGGATTATAAAATTTCCCTTGAGAAGTGGAATAGGTGAAGGTAAGACACTTTTCTATCAAGCGGCAGAGGGATGATGACGATGACTTGTTCGACAATTTTCACAGAATCATTAATCGGAACTTTAGTGAATAAAGAGGTTACGTCGAAGCTTGCGAAGATATCACCAAGATCAGTTTGAATGTTGGAGATAAATCGAACGAAGTCAGTGTAGAAAGTATATATGCATATGTACGTAAGATGCTATATTTGAATGGGAGGCGAGTAACATCATCTGTTCGTAATTAACACAACTATTGGTGGTCTTCTATCATCTTTGTAAAATACTTAAAATAAGAAAAAAGCTGAATATTAGAATTATTGTAGAAACCGCTGAGAATAGGTATAGGGAAACCAAATATATATTAAATATAATATACAGGTTGTTTCATTTAACAAAATCGAGAAAAATCATTTTGAAGTTGGTAAAGCCAATACTTTCCTGATGGCCGGCCTGTACATCCGGTGATAGAAAAAAATTACTGACATCATCACTCCATCTCAACCAATCCACATAACAAATTTTATTGCTAAATTTGAAATCGTTTAGACGTAGGAATAGTTTCTTTGGAATTTTGTGATTTTTCAATTTGTTAACAGAAACAGTTGTAACTCGAAAACCACAAAATAGGTTACTTTCATAATCTGGGCATGAATGGAGTCTAGTAAGGAATCTTTAATAATCTAAAAATATATAGGATGTTCCATTTAAAAAAGAGATTTTTTTTCGTGCCACCTCTTTTATGAAACACCCAGTATACCTAAATATATTTTTTGCAGATGCAAAATTAACATTATATTAGATGCCCAAAATATTAGATTGCTACCTAGCATACAGCTCGAATAATAAAAGACGGATATACTATTGCCGCAGCCTGTATACATATGTAGTATGTATCATCTTATTACAAACAATTAGCTCTTACGGAAGTAACATATATATTTACATACAAAGTAACTTCACTTTCAAACCCACTCTTCAATTTAAGCTATCGCTAATACTCTCTGATAGTATAATTAAGCAGATACTGTCTTAATGTGATTAATTGAAGGCATTCCACATCATAGAAACATTAACCACAATTTAATGATCACTTGGTTACTGGACATAATATACCGTTTTACCCTTACGCTCTCATGTTTTTGCTCTTACTCCGGTGCACACGTAACCGTCATTAAGTATTTGAGTTATTACTACTTAACGCAGGCACACAATAATTGAGAAATAACTGGGTGCAGAAGTGCGTCCTCGATAGATCATCCTGCATCAGCGTCGAGGAGGAGTCGAAAATTCCGGCATTCCATCGTATCTAGATTAAGTCGGCGGCAATAAATCAGAGTCAGAGCAAGTGCAAATACAAAAATAATTAAGCGAAACGCAAGCTGACAGCGCTAACGGTTTGATAAAGAAGTGGCAAATTAAAAGGGTTGCTTTTGCTGGCGGGACCGTCTTCGGATACCCTCCTGAAACATAAGTTTGGGTAATATCCGTGTACAGTTGCTTGATGGAATTGATAAAGAGAATAAAAAAGAGAGACGAAGCAAATAATATTACCTTGTAGCAGTAAATAAATAGATAGAACAATAAAAATAAAATCCAAAGTATCCACTAATAAATGATAACAAATTGATAGTAGTGTCTTAGAAATACAAAAACAAGTACCTTCGGTGCTTATGCTATTAAATTCAAATTCAAATTTTACCAACGCAATAAACACACACAGAAGAATATAGAGTCATTGAAAGCCATGCTAATGATACAAAATAGGTCCAGAAAGCCAAAATAAGCAACCAGAATTTACATACCAACTTCACCATTTAAATGAACATGGATTCGTATAGGAACGAAGTAAGTACTCCACGACGAGAAAAAAGGTTTTAAATTTTACTACACGCGTAAATATCTATAGTACGTATAATGACAAATACAGTTAGCAGCAGAATTTCTAATGAAATTGTAACACTAAAATTATAGTAAAAGTTCCAATTACTTCCTGAAAAATAGCACAAGTACGCTTGCTTTTTATCCTAATGATGTAATAGAGTGAAATACTATTTCTTATAGTAAATATTACGATTTGTAGTGCTTCCCCCTTTACGGCGAGGGGGTAAAGTAACAAAGCTATTGAACACTTTACACACAAAATATATACCTACTCGTGGATCATGACAAGTCAATAACGGCTTATGGTCAAGTTGTGTACACCGCAGAAAAAGGAATAGTTCGTTCTGACCCAGAGAATCATACGATTACCCTGGTTAACAAGATTTTTGTCTCAAGCACAAAAATCCCTGATTCCGATATACTATTGCATGCTGAAATCAATTATGTTTCCGGAATTTCTCCATTCCCCTTAGTTTTTATGTTAAAGGATATTCGCTTATCCACATAAAATATGCATGCATAGATATATAGTATAAGAGAACACGTCTTGACGTTATTTCAGTTGTCGGCTAGAGCTCGCAACTGATCACGCAACATGCGATGGCTAATGTTTGAACATGTATTGACGTGTTAAGACCTGCACTTACAATGGCTAGCTAGCATCTGTTGTTGTTTCGGTTGTCGGCTAGAACTCGGTCAATGAACATATACGTTGACGTTGTTAACGTTTTAAAGAGTGATGCGTTGCGGTGCGTTCAAGCTATTGTAGTGAAACCCCGAACATTTGGTCACCTGCAAAAATGCCAAGGCAATGTGTAAACCACCTGAACTCTTTTTGCTCCATTTGTGGCCAATTTCAATATCAAAAACGGTCTTTCAAGCCTCTCCTTAAAAAGTGCTATGAGTAGTATTTCAATGGTAAAGTAGGTGATGAAGACAAAAGCTGGGCTCCCCATATTTGTCGTGTTACGTGTGTCAGACGTGTGTTACAGCGTGGGCAAGAGAAACGACATATGCCTTTTGCTATTCCTATGATTTGGAGGGGACCATCAGGTGATATTACCGATTGCTATTTTTGTCTAACAAATATAAGTGGTATGACTTCTAAATCCAAACATACTGTAAAATATCCTAATATTCTATCTGCACTGAGACGAGTACCTCACAGTCCGGCATTACCTGTGCCTAAACCTCCACAAAACATGACCCTAAGCGGCGATGAAATTACTGATGATACCAAGGCAAATGGAGCCCTGCTATGTTGGCAGACTACTGCTGGACGCTGAAGGGAGATGTTTCTGATGCAAAGTACAGCCGAATGTCATATACCAGCAAACTTTCCACGTAAATATATCACTCTGTACGTACTTTTTTCATGATTTATACACATATTGTAATATATACTTTCACAAAATTTTATTGCTTTGTCAGTCTGAACCCCGCCTGATACAAAAATTCTGAAAGCAGATGCGAAATAAGTGTAAAAAGTACTACCAAGTTCACCCATTTTACGTCGTGGGGCAAAATACATCTTAAATTTTGTTGACCAATGTTACCGAGCGGCGACAGCGTATTGAAAAAGGGTCTTCGAACTACTTTTGGAACCGTAACGAGTGGTCCAAATTAAATTAACATCGTACACGGACGGTCAAAACAGGACACCACTAGGACAGTGTATATTGACCGATTACAAATTCGTTCCAATTTTCACAAGTTTCTTATATTATCCTATTAGATAATAATAAATTAAAGAAGCAGTGTCATTAGACGAGCGAAATGAGGAGAGTACTGATGGGCGAGTTGCTCAATTTGCGCCAAAAGCCAGTGGCGGGCGCATAAAAGTTTACACATAAAATAAATGGTCAGCAATACAGTACGGTGTAGTAATAAGCTCAACTTCTTATACCTATTTATTTCCATTAATTCTAAACGATGTAGTTTTTTACGTTTGTTTGGTGAACGTAAAATATCATATTTGTTATTAAATCTGTAGTTACAATTAATACAATTATTATCAAATGTGGAATCTGTCTTTTTGCCCGTGTAGCTTTTTGTATGCTCTTCATTACTTTTGTCAAACATTCTTCGGGTTTGGTCCACCTACTTATTACTAACAGAACAGTGAATAAGCAGATTTGTATAACTCCCCTCTACTTTCTTTAAAGCTATAAAAATGTGGATCTTACTTGTTAATCTTATTATTCATCCGCCTGATGAAGCCAACGTGTGGCGAACAAATATTCTAGTGGTACAATAAACTTAAAAGTTTATTGCACTTACAATTAGTACTTTTCACCATTGTTATAGTACGACATTAGGAAAAATATATCACAATTTTGTAAATAAATTGTGCTACTTTTGTTGCCGAAATGCCTAAATATATGTATAGTTTCACGATAGAATTAGTAAACCTCTTGGTACATGCCAATAATCTGCAAAATAATTATGTTTAAATTGCGTTAACGTGGCATTATAAAATACCAGGGATGACCAAAAATAGGTAGTTGTTGTCACGTTAAAGAGATTCTAGGGTGTCATGCAATATTTCGCACAGCGCTAATATATCCAAACCTCACACGGTGTATGTGTGAATAAACGTACAGCGCCACCTTGTGGTAAATTATAAATGCAGCAAGATCTGGTAATATATTATGAGTGCAATGCGAAATACATGCTCTCCTTGAACGAATTAAGCATAGGAGATTAAAATGATTTGATGTTACGCAGGCATAAAGACCGAAAGGTGGAACATGTATGAACATCAAGCGTCAAAAATACGCAATGAGATGGAAACGACAATATGACAGAAGTAGGGTAATTGTATTTCCTAGGAGTACGCGGCGGAGATTCTAGCAGAAATCAAAGATATAATATGTCATTCCATTTCTATATATGCTATAAGTAGATGGTAATATCATGTTTAGTACCAGAGATGATATAAACTCAGCAGCCCTACACCATGATATAAAAATGGAAACTTGTTTACGTATTGCCATGATATTATACAGCATGTTGCGGTGATTCCAAAATACATTGTCATGGTATTAGGTTCGTGTGCCAGCGACGCTGTCGCTACCATTAAATTGTTTATCATCAGGGTTAATTAAATACGCGCAGGATTGCCACCTATACGATTGGTATTTATATCTTGTAAATTAGCATAAACAACTACAACTCACACAACACCACACAACAGATGGGTTTTGGAGAAATTTCACACACCACATCGCGAGTCCATCAGGAGAAGAACGACGCGCCAGTGGAATTAACCCAGCTCAAGTTGCCACCATAGAGTCCTGAGGACGACCAGCAAGGCCGTATGCTGCTAGTATAGTATGGGAACCTTCGACATACCAATGCGCGGTACAGGAAATAATAATAAACTGCCGTGGTAATGATGACAGGGATGGTAACGGGGGCAACGTATTAAATGTGAATAAACAAATTGAAATGTCAGAAAACTCAAATAAAGTCAAGTCCGTGAGTGAGATTAAGAAAAAGGATATTAAGAAAACGATTGCTAAAGAAGGGGTGATTGGAAAAATTGTAGTGGAGGAAGACTTGGAAGGAGTAGAATGAGTGATGAGGGTGTAGGGTGGTACACGTCATACACACATATACAAAGTTATCAGATAAGGTATTTGATAAATTATTTAATTCGTTAAAATTATATGTTCGTATTATTCTTTAACTCATTATAATTAAATTAGCAAATGTCAGTCAGTTAATTGTCATTCAGAAGTCGCACGGCTTGTGTCAACTTGACACAAATAAAAAGAATCCAAATTTATTCTTATTGAAATTCATTAGAAACTAGATTTTTCATTTTGTAACATTGCAGGTAATGCTCATCATATTGCGATGTTTCAGTAAACAGAATCCCTATTTTCTAATTGAACGTTAAGTGCATTATCTGCCTGCAATCACAATCTTACTCTCTCTTCAAGAAACTGTTCAAAACACATTTCTTTAGTTCTTGATAGTATCAAGATTCTCAGACGTGTTCTACATAAAAGATGGAGCCATATATTTCGGATCTCCATTCTACAAATAATGTAAAGGTATATATGTGTATTGGCACTGCATAGTAACTGCCTATATACATAGCTGTATAATCATCCACATGCACTTTTAATTAGAACATTTCCTCACTCTCTATATTCATATCTGAGGCTTCACGCCCTTGGCTAGAAACGGCGCTGACTGCAGGGGGTTTCGAGTCAAAGGGTTAGTGCTGCACTTGATGAATGCCCCTGAAATGCTTAATTAGGGAGAAAATTAATGTGTATGGACACAATGACAGGCGCTAATACCAACGTTGCCGCTCGACTGCTGAGGGGAATCAAATCGTCAAATTATTGTTTAATATCCTTCTTTGGTGGACGTGTAAGATAGATTCTATGAAAATGGTATATAAACAGTATATTCCCCATTTACTGACAAATAACTATCAAATATAAAATTGGTGAACAGCGAACAAATAAATTGTTTTTGTTCACTGATTTGTTTTAATTAAATGAAATTAACGATGATTATTCAACCTACATATTTATCTTGGAACAATTAAGAAGAAATAATATGAATTTCTATAAACGATTTATGGAAACCCAGAGCAATTTCAATATGAATAACGTAAACGGCTAATAAAACTTAATTTCATTGAAGAACAAGAAAACTCATTAAGGGCAATTGTATTGGCACTTTCAGTTAGCGTAGGTATTTTTTATTTACAGTCAGGGAAGAGGAGAGCGAGCGAGAGAGCCGTGGCAAAGACCGGAGGGTAGAAAAAATACTAGGCAATTGGTATGCAGAGCACAACGACCGTAGAGGAGGAGAGGGTGGATAAACCGGAAACGGATCAATACCACCAAGATGGAGAAACATACTGTAGAAACATTTACTTCCTACATGTTCCATTTTTTTTTCTTGAAAGGTCAAATTTAAATTTGTTAAACTCCAAATATTTTATGATATTTTTTATGTTACCGATATATATTTTTTTCTCTTAAATATACATATAAAACATTTTGATTTTATGACTCGAATATATGAAAGAACTACATCTGAATGATCATGATCATGATCATGAGTTTCAATTTGCTCAATTTGTTTCAATGATCATGATCATCAGTTTCAATTTGCATTAGTAATGCCATATAAAACAATAAGGAGACAATGGCTTGAAGTAATATAACCAAATCGAAGCAATCGTACTAGTGGAATGAATAAACAACTCCAGATACATATTTCGGTGACTCACTTTCTATCCTCAGTAGAAACTACAAACAAAAAGGTGTTAGTCATGGTATCTAAGGTAAAACCCTGGAGCATATGGTCTTCACCATATTACCAGAGAAACACAGAGCCTCCAGACACTGATTAATTATTTACAGATTATTGATATTAAAATATTTTTATTTTTAACATAAAAATAAATACTAATACGTAGTATCGGGAGATCCACACCGCACAAAATTAATTTAATAAAATTCGGTACATATGTTTCAAGAGCA
>JARFOC010000374.1:0-13005 GCA_031763485.1 Osmoderma eremita | reverse complement strand
CGCGTAAAGTGGTGCAATAGATCTGTTGCTTATAAATGTTCAACTTTGAGGCCTGATAACTAATTAACGGAAAGAACGGAAGATTCAAAAAATATAGGTTTCAAGGATTCATAATCACTTATTATTTTACTGTTACTACATAATTGCCAAAATTGAATTTTGAGCCCCATAGTGCGCCGTATCGTATTATTTTATATTAAATTGTCAATTGAACATTATTTTCCAAAGTTTCCTGGTTGCTATAAACAATTATAAATGACATATTTGAAATACTTCTGTGTTTAATTGGTGAATGTCCATGATGAATACCCAGTCAAAATGATGAGAAATCTTCTTCACAAATTTATTATAACATAATGGGATTGTTTCACCAACACAGTGGCTTCGTCAGACTAGACTAACATGCTAATTGATACAATATAACTGCGCCAATATTGCAATATGTCAAATGTCAATATGTTTTTCACAAAGAAAGTGGAAAATTTCACTAGGAATGAAGAAATTATTTTATTCTAGCGATTAATTAAGATAAACAAAACAACATAGCAATGGTGTAGTCTAATTTCACAGTAAGTTTTTCTAAATGTTCTTCTTGTCTTTCAATGTAATTCTGGGTTTATTCCATCATATGCAGAACATGTACGGGCATTCGGTTCGTCCAAATTACGTATTTGCATGCTATTATAAACTTTATTTTTCAGATAACCTCAAATAAATGGATTGGATACAAACCAGCTTATCTTTTGAGGCTACTGCATTCATGTCAGATTTTGTGTATGGAGGAGCAATAGCTAATGGATTAATGGAAAGGAAATACAGGATACAACGTCGCAGTGCCGAGTGTTGACCTTACCTTTTATTATCTACTATGCAAGTGTTAAAATATTACGATATAGTAGAATTTGGTTATGTTTTTATTTTATTCTAATTGTTAGTTAAGACACAGAAAACAAAGCTAAATGTAGGTAAATGAAGTTCCGTCAGTAAAAAGTGCTTTATTCAAAGTTTCTGCATTTTCATTTGACAAATTAAACATCGTTTCGCAAAAATCTGTTCGGTTTATTTTATCTTCCTCGAAAAGCTCTAGATGATTTGTATTTTGTATGGCTTATAATTGAATTCTTTCACGGTTTTGTATATCGAAATATATGAAACTTAGTAATGTTTGTTTACATCTAAAAGCGATCCTACATACCGTTTCTCTACATAAATTGGGATATTCAGATTGATGTGTGCTGTTTATTTATTATTCTGAGAGAACACAACCATCTGCTTTGAATTTGTTAAAAATATTGACCATAGTTTTCGCACATGCTATAGGCCTTCAGGATAATTAACTGAAAACACGTCCTTAAAATAAAATAAATTATTAAATGAACAAAGAAATATTTGACACAAAAACAGGTTTTTTCACACTGACGACACGTTAACGTATAACTGGTTGCCTACTGTGTCGCTGAAAGTTACATGTAGGAAATACCTACATATGTGTAAGGGTACCAAAAATGGCCCGGGATATACGTAGCTATCTCCTAAAAAATTGGTACTGTTTATATAAATTAACAGGTAACCAGAGATACCAGAGCAAGCTTACTAAAATTTTTTAAAGTTCAAAACGTAAATTTAATAAAGGTATTTTAATTCATCGTTTAGTAATAAATTTCAATTTTTAATTTCATTTCCAAATATTTTAACGGGTTTAGTTTGGTACATTTGTTTCCAACATGTAAATTTTCTAAATCACAATTAAAAGTATGGTTTTCTTCTAGTACATGGTTGGCAAAGGTCGAATCAGGCCTTTCATATCTGTACGAGGCCTAGTGCTCGGCAATTCTTTTTTCAAAAGTTGTACGAGTTTGAACGACCTTCCGACACTCACACATCATCTTATAGGCACGGGATTTTTTATATCTGTTAGTTATATCTGTTACCTTTAATAAATTTTGACAAACCCTACACCTGTAACGAAGGTCTAATAATGGACAATGCGCACATTATCAACCAACCATAACGTCAAATTACATTACAAATATGCACTTGGATCATTTTTTCTTCACATCTACTATTACTCCAATTCGTAAGAATCGTTTAACTCGTTAGCCAAAATATATGAATATTTAAAATTTTCTGTATAGATAGGTATAGAGCAAAGGTACGAGCTATTAATTGAGACATATCTCAATTAATAGCTCGTACCTTTGCTCTATACCTGCAGTCATATTGCCTTTCAAAAGAATGAAATTACCGACATGTTAATTCAATAAGTAATATTGTTTAGTTTCAGTAAATTAATTTCCAAGCTGATTTAAATTAAAAAAGAATCGGCCAAACAAACACAGCCTTGTCAGCGGCTACCCTTTCAAAAAATACTCCGTTTAAAAAACAATCAGGATCAAAGGTCAAACTGTGATGCCACATCCTGGTATTCAAAACTTCATTTCTTTTTGAAAGAATTATTTGCATAAAGGTTGCCGGGACTTTTATTGTGTACGTTCTGGACAATAATGTTATTGGAGTAAATGTATTTAGTAGCAGAGGTCAGGAAAAGATCAGGTACATATCTAGTATTGTTCAACCAAGGACAAACATTGTATGTTCATTATTGCATGTATGTGTATTCTGTTCCCATATTTATTATATATTTATTTAATTTAACAATACCATTTTTATAGAAAACTATAAAGATACAAGGAAGATAACATTGTAGAACGTAAAATGTACATTATTGCATTATCATCAACAGACAAATGTAATCTAAAATTACGTCAAGCACTGTGTGTTATACCAAAATAAACTTATACATGAGATATAAGCCTATCGCTTACACACAAACAAATTGCAGCTCGATGATAGCTCATTAAATACTTGAATTAAATAATCCAACAATGGATATTTCATTGTGCAGCTACTATAATAACGACAGGCTTTTACTGTAGGCTTTGTGTTACAATTCCGTTATTTTAGGTGCTCGTTTCAGCAAATTCCCTAAAATTTTCTCCACTTTCATCCCACTGGCCCTTGGGATAGGGGAATGCCTACACCCTACACATACATGGGCAAAATTTCACATAGCTTCACTACCCTCACTTTAAAATGAAGATAAGAGATACTTATCTTAAATTAAAAAAATGTAAATGGAAATCTCTCTCCAGCTTACCTATAAATTAGGAAAAAATGTACAGCTTATATCCTAAATAAACGGATATGTAAATATTCCTTATCACTATAGATTACAAATAAAACATTTTTTAATTTTATGGTCAAGTCAAAATTAAAGAAACACTTAAATGTATGAACCATTTACAATTTTTTTTGGTTTTTTGTTGTGTTTGTAGCTACATATTACTTAGTGGGATTGAAAGCGCTCTACAAAAAAGAAGACCTTATAGGAGACAGTGTGCCAAGTTTTCTCTTGTTAGTGGAGATTATAAGGACTGTGGGGCAGTATAGTAAACACATCTGGTCATACAGTTGACAATGCTAAACCAGGTATTCCAGAAACAAAAGTTACGAATTAAACAATTTGTTCTGAAGTGAGGATTGATGTGATGTTTTGTTTATTTCTCTTATTAATCAAAAGCTTCCGATGGTAAGCTAAAATTGATTTATGTACGATATCTCCAAAATTAAGAAGCTTCTTTGGGACCGTATATGTTAAACCTACCACTCATTCGCGAAATTTCCCGAAATCGTGGTCAAAACTCAAAGTAAGGAAGTCTTTAAGTGTTTATGTTACTTAAGCTTAATTGACTCTATTGTTATCCAGGTATTATACCCACCCCATCTTCTTATATATAAATAAAGGGCTACCTAAATATATCACTCCAAAGTTAGTATTTCTAACGGATAGATATTTGTAGTTCTGTGAGAGGAAGTGCTTTGTAATTTATTTAAACAATTTCAACGTGGACTACTTATATAAGTGAATATGGAACCTGTTGCGGGTGGTAAGTAAATCATTTCATACTAAATACATGCTCAAATTGTTTATACAATATCCTTAAAAGTAGATGCACTTTAAAAGCTTGAAGGAACATCTTTCTTATGAATTCTCGTAAGTAAAAAGTTGTCTATCAAACGAAATCAAGAGGTGATTTTATGCTCATATTATATCTTAAACCGTATAGAATGAGTTTTTGAAAAAAATAGCAGCGATAATTTCCGATGATGGGATATTTTAAATTTAGAAGATACCTAGGCGTTCCTTTTCTTCACTGGCTCACGATCTAAATATATTTGGTTAACCCGCAATGAATTATTTCAATATCTAAAAACCCGTCCATTAGACGATTTAAAAGATTACTTATGTAATCCGACGCTTTAGAGTGATCTTGTTGACCATTTCTAGCGGATATTTGATAAAAGTAGACGCATTTAGATATTACTAAACGGTTTGTCCAATTATAGTCATGGTATAATATGCCAAAAACAGTTCATAAGGTATTGAGATATGGTGCGAAGATCATAGCTTCTGAAATCCTTCCAATTGGACAACTGGTGGAGCCCAAGAGGCGAGAAATAAGGACATTAGGAAGTGCGGAAAAAGTTTTGCCAGAAACATTTCGAGACAGGAAAATATGAAGGATAGGTTTCATAGCCTTCTTGCAGCTTCAGGTCCTTATATTAGTAGCATGGAGAAATTAAACCGGAAGAAGTTGAAAAAATACCCTTCTGAAGTTCAGATTCATAATTTTGAAGAATATTATTTCGATTGATACTGATACCATTTTAGTAGAACAGGTAATAAAAACGAAAATTAATAATTCTTTTTTAGTGTTTGTTAAGTAGTTTAGAATAAAAATGTTTTTGTAATTTATATATTGCTACTGGATACAATCTATCGCAATAGCGACTGTCCTGCTGAAATTCCACTTTTCACGTTTGGTTCTGTTAGTTGTGCGAGAGTGAAGATTGTAAAAACTGTGGGGCAATACAATGAACACACTGTGTCGAAACACTCCTCCATTACAATACTTGTTTAATTCGGGATACGTGTTTCAGGGAGTAGGTAAAATCCTATCGTCAACCGCATGACCGGATGGAAGAACTAAGATATTACTTCTACTAAGTCACTAAAATATAAATAAGTATACAATTTTTGAAAAAAATTGAAATATCAGATTTCTTTAATGTATTCAAAAAAATGCCCTTTGCAACAAAATTAAAGTTTAAGCAACTTTTTCAAATAACTTTTTTGAATATCTGGTCATCTAGCTTCACTTTCTGACGTCTCATGATATAGTTTTTAAATTTGCCGCCACGTCAGCGGCTACATGACTTATGTCAAAGTAAATTTTTGAGTTACTAGACCTGCTGAATCGATCAACTAAAAAATGCTAACATTAGTAGCGTTCTTCTTGCAAAAAGTCTCTCTAGTAAGCTGAGATTAAATGCGATTTCTTGCAAAAAGAACGCTACTGATATCACAATAATAAAAAAGTCCCATATGTTATGAACTTTATGCCGATCATTGTATATATGTTACAGATTTATCCCTGAAAAAATTTGTACATGTAGTAATCGATTTTTCCTTATTGTTCTATCTTTACCAGTTCAAATTCTATATATAGGTATATACATAAATACTCATTCAAAAGGATGCGTATTTATTCTCCTTTGTTAGAATAATTATTTCTTATTATTAATTACCTACCACATTGGCATTTTTACCTATAATCTAGACCAGCAGGCGTGAAGAAGTTGAACGAGAAGCAATCAATATTTTCACATTCGGGACAATCAATTTATCTAGCAAGAATGTTTTATTTTCTTTCGAACGACTTCGGGGTGCCATTATGAATGTTGATTGAGATCACGACTTTGTTTTATTTGAAAACTTAAACTCATTTGAGGACTGCGGCTTTAAAGCCATTACGATCCCGAATCTATTACTTTCTTCATTCTTCTTTATTACCTTTTACAACTCCATGGCAATACCTGACTGTCTTGTGTTCTAGATAATTCTGTGGATTATTTTGCACTCCTGTTGTTGATAAAATATAGTTTACATTTTGTTTGGTAGTTCCTTATCCAATATAAAATAGAAATTTAAATGTGTTTAGAAAAAGTAAATTGACCATGTAGTAAAAAATGATTAGCATCACCAACATATTTTATTTTATTTATTTATTACCCTACAAAAAATCCTTTCCAAGGATAGAAAAGCAGTAAGTTTCGACGATCGATGGGAAACATTCAATTGTAATTTCAAGCAAGGCCAGCTCCATGAGTTTCACGCCATGAAGCAAGGGAATCTACAGCGCGGGTCAAAATATGAATCATAAAATTTAGGAAGTTTTCGCTGGATTGGTCCAATATAAAGCTGATGGCATAAATAATGTGTTGACCAAACCAATCGACGTACGCTCTAAGCTACTTACAACAAACGCAAAGAACAATACAGCTATGCCATAAAAATACTTGGTAGTATGTACAATAACACCCAGCGCATTGAAGTGCATATACAAAACTGTCTTGTGCGCGCCGAAGAAGAGACACAGCAACGGTCGTCCACTGGAGACTCGTTAGTATCCAGGAGAGTTTACGGACTACAACCGCCTGCCAAGCCATGCGTCCGCTTGCTGGCTACCTACTACCGCACCAGTACACTATCCGCGGTACCAGAAGCGAGTGCATATGTAAGGGGTTGCGTACGAAGAGAAGTTGGAAAGGTATCTGGTGGCCGTGTTTTCGCTTATACGCAAAAGACAGTTGTGCCTAGCAATTGCGATTCAGTGTGAAATATAAGCATTTATTTTTTCATGCTTCATCGGCACAATTTCATTATAGGGCGTAAGAGGTTTTTGGCTACTGGATTATTGCCGCTCTAGTAGAGTTCACCTTGAAGTTTTCTTTTGTGCACCACCCTTCCACTGATTTTAGAGTTCTGATATCATGCTGGTACCTATGGTTCTAGAATCCTGTACTGTATAGTGAGACTAGCAGCTAGAATTGAAGGAAGTGTTGTCCAATCCTCCTTCTGTGTCAAGAAATGCTGCTAGCGCTATTTCTTGTGATACGCACATCCTTAGTTTGTTGTAAAATCACCAACTCACCAACTTCGGATCCTATTGCAAAATTCTATATTCTGAAATGGAGAATCGACTTTCACATTAGGGCATATACCAATACAGAACAATTAAAATGCTTGAGAAGGTCTTCAAAATAAATTGCAAAAACCAGTGGACCAGTATTTGACCGCTGAAACCGCTGAAACCGAGGTCCGCCGTAGTGGACGCAATTTAATCTGTTACTAAGCTAGAATACAATAAGTTTACAAAAACGAGCAATGATCAGTACAATAAAAAGCAGCAGATAAGTCAGTATAAATTATATCTACTTGACCTGCTTGTCTAAGTGTTCTCTGGTATATTGCAAAATTAATTAACTTAGATGTCATCACTCTACCTGGCTGGAATCCATGCTGATAAGTTGATATGCCTCTGCGTATATTACATTTCACACAGGAGTAAATTACTTGCTCAAATAGTTTTCCAAAATTCGAAAAAATAATTATTGGTCTGTGGTTCTTAAAAATGTGTTCATCACCTTTCTTGAAAATTGGCGTAATTAAAGCTTTCTTCCATATGTCCGGAAGAGTCCCAGATTCTATGGACAACGCTATTATAACTGATTTCTATGTTTTTGCAAAAACGAATCTTACTTCATGCACAAAAATGCTCGAAGTGGAATCGTCTCCAGCTGCGAAGTTGAAAGAAAACTTAGTTATATTTTTCATTAACTTTTATTAATTATAAAGGGCAAATAATTTTTGAATATACCGGTATTAATCTTGAATTTTGCTGTTTCATTAATTCATAACTTTAGTTGTTGTAGAATTATGTATAATCCTGGCTATGCAAACCTACGCAACTTTGGTGATACACTGGTGAGTATTGATATTGCCATCATTTCCACAAAGGTGCACTGAAACGCGTCTGAACGTGCAGGTGAGGGCATGAACGTTTTTCTATTAGTTCTGCATATTACTTCTATAAACATATCATTAAGAGTATTGGTAGACTTCTGTAGGAATTGTTATTACTCTTACCAAAAAATGTTATAACCAGCGTTAACACTTACCTAACTAACGACGTAATTATGGAAAAATAACTAAAATGCTATTTTACAGTAGGAGTCGAAGAGTAAAGAGGTTCGCTACCTTCTAATAAGTCTCATAATAATAAGCCTCAGATATTAATGGAAAGACGGTCTCTGTGTTATAGGTAATAAAGATAATATTAGTCCAGCCAACGACAATTAAAGGGTATAAAAATGTTACTAAATCAAATAGTACTTTATTGTTTTTACATCTTGTAAATTAGCATAAATTATAACACATCACAGAACACCACACAAATTGTACACACTACATCGCGGGTCCACCAGGCGAACAACAACGAGCCAGTAGAATTAAGTTGCCACAACAGGGTATTAGATAAGGTATTTGATAAATCAATTCATTGATTAAAATTATATGTTCGTATTATTGTTATAGTAACATTGCTAAATTATATTTTCAAACACATCTTCAGGTTTTTCGATATTATATAAATAGGTTACAATTTTTTGATTAAGTCATTATAATTAAATTAGCAAGTGTCAGTTAATTGTCATTCCCGACTTGTGGCAACTTGACATAAATAAAAAAAGAATCCAAAATTTGTTATCATAGAAATTCATTAGAAATAATCTTATGAATTTGTACTTCTTACTTCTTGTGATAGTAAGGAGTTTCTTGGCTAAAACTAACCAAACCGATGTATTGATTTCTACTGTATGATTAATAAAAGTCGAATTCATATTAACGCTAAACATTCATTTCCTAGTATCGATAACTTTCCGTCGACAATATTCTTTGCAATCCGGTTCTTCATAATGGATCGCAAATAATAACCGGGGCATATCGGAGAATGTGACAAGGGCAAGCCCATTGATTTATCTCCACTTTGGTGAAATATGTGCCGGATAGTATCACGTACCCTATTCACCCTCTGCTTCCCTCAACTCGCTAGTAATCAAGATATATCCGACCTTGGAGCGACGTGAGATATTACAAGCGGAACACATCTTTTTTATAGCCATTATTTACTATTTATACTACCGGTGTAGTATACGCATCTCTACGTAGACATCCTATGGCACTTTTCTACTAACTCAGCTTTAGGGAATTGAAAGAATTTAATCAATATAGACACATTACTTATATGCAGTTGAAATTATCAAACCAACATCACTGCTACTTATTGCCAATACATCGTTCACCATTATAGTGAAAACCATATTTAGTTCAATGGGTATAATCTGTAAGAGTTATTTATTACATTCAATTAGACAATATGTTATGTAAAACCGGATTCTTGATGTTGTAATATTATGGTATCAAAAAATATTATGTTCTTGTGTACTTAGGATATTGTAACACTTTGAACAAAATAGTTTTTCATTTAAATTCTCAGGAATGATTACTGATGGGTGAAATAATAAAACATGAATAGCATGTTAGCAGTGCAGTTTTATTTAGTACTACAAAGTACCCGAAATAAAGGAATAAATCAATATACGAGGTGTGTAAACTAAGTAATGGGACTGATATTTTAAAATTTTTATTTGAATATAATTACAATTGAACGTTGTCTCCCTTAAAATAATTCCCTTGGGATGCCACACAGCGTTGGAGACGGCTCTTCCATTCCTCATAGCAGTGCTGTAATTCGGATATTGGTATCACCTTTAGGTGGTCGGTTAGAGCGGTTTGAATGTTTTCGAGTGTCCCAAAATGATATCCCTTCAGATGAATTTTCAATCTTGGGAAGAGGAAAAAGTCACAGGGACTCAAGTCAGGTGAATAAGGGAGCTGAGGAGTCACAGAAATATTTTTACTGGCCAAAAAATCGTTTGTGGAAATTACTGTGTGACAAGGCGTATTGTCATGATGCAGGATCAAATCGTTCTTGATGTTGGGTCACACACGCATGACCCGTTTTCGGAGTCTTTCGAGAACCTCTTGGTAAAAATGTTGATTAACTGTCTGACCTTGAGGCACGAACTCTTTGTGAACGATTCCCTGGCTATCAATGAAACAAATCAGCATGCTCTTGATCTTTGTTCTGCTCATTCTTGCTTTCTTGGGCTTTGGAGAACCTGAAGTGTGACGTTCCAAGCTCTGGCGTTTTGTTTCCGGGTCATAATCGAACACCCAACTCTCATCACTTGTAATGACACGTTCCAAAAAAATATCATTATTTTCAATCGATTCCAAAAAGTCAAGGCCCCTTTTCCTCCTGATGTCCTTTTGTTCATGCGAAAGGTTTTTTGGGACCATTTTCGAGCAGATATTTCGCATTCCCAATTCATTAGTCGAAACTTGATGAACGGTGGTATGAGACAAATTCAACTGTTCCCCGATCATTCTGACCGTCAACCGATAATCTGAACGCACAAGATTGCATATTTTGTTGACATTGCCATCGGTTCTTGCAGTTGAAGTCTTTCCGCTGCGTGGCTCATCTTCCATCGACTCTCTTCCTTCTGAAAATGCCTTAAACCACCGAAAAGCCTGGGCGTTTGACAAAACACTGTCTCCGTGGGCCTGCTAAAGTTTTGCATAAGTTTCTGTTGCACATTGCCCAAGTCTGAAGCAAAACCTGATAGCACACCATTGCTCGAAATTAATGTCTTTCTTTTGTAAAATGCACTACGAAAATCGGGTTCACGGAAAGTAACGACAACGGACAACCAAATGACTTGATCGAGTTCAAACTTACACTGAACGCATATTACAATGGCCACTTGTCGCCCCTCCATGTCCCGTGTTTCCCGTGTTGCCATATGAAGCTACTAAAATAAAGCACTCACACAATCCAATATTGGTAAAACTAGTATGATCAAATATTAAAGTAAGATATTTTTTACTCTTTTGTACCTATATATTTTGTAAAAATTACATTTTATATTTAATCTTATGATACGAACCAATTTCGAAAACTCTTAACATTGAAACCTTTAACATAATTTCCTATTCTTTATGGGAAGAATTTATTATTTGCAATTAAAATTACTTCATAAAAGATGCATAAATGGAGTAGTTTATTAATAAATAGATTAAATATTACAAAAAAATTATTAAATTTAAGTTAACTCGTCCTAAGATAAAAGTCGGTAACCTTGTATTAATATAAAATTACATTGTCTGGGAGGGATCAAATAAAATTCCGTACTTCAACGCGTTTCGTGGGCACAAAGTGAGGTAATTCTCTTTGGAATACGGAGTTGTCCATGCCGTTATTCCTACTCCGGCGTTTACATTTACACCCTATGTATATTCGGCGAACTGTGCTGGGAATTAAGTGTATGGGGATTTGAAATTTCTAAAGCAACGACTCATTTTAAATTTGATTGTAGACAATTCAGGGTGTTCTTCTTTCGCGTTTCTTTTTTCGCCGCCATTCCGGCATATCTCTTTGTCAATTAAAGTACGTCACGTTTACACTTGCGGATAGGTAGGTGCGGTAAAAATAGTTGGTTGACATATGACTCAATAATCTTAGTAGTAATATATAAAAGATCAATTTGCAATTTACGTATATAGTAAGAGGTGCTCGAAGAGTCATAGCAAATTGAAGAAAATATCTGACATCATTTTGATATTAAAATAAAAACAAGGCTGTTTGAAAATGACAAATACAAAGTATGTCCGAAAATTCATTGGGAAGAAACAAACATGCCTCCTAGCCGTATTAAAAAATATATAGTAACGATATTTAAGGTATAGAATTAGTTATATAATCGAGACTTATCAGCTAAATTTGATTTATTTTCTTGTTGAAGCAGCGAGTAGCTTGATGTTCCATCGGAAGACCTTTCAGCGTCCAAAATGGTCTAAATGCTGAAGAAAACCTTTGTGGTAAAGTTTCGCGGAGGTATAAGTCTATAAAAAAAACAAAAATAAATTAAAAAACCGCATCCGATGTTGTGACTAAATACTGTGAAATAACGGAAAATATTGACTAAATCTCACATGAAAGTGGTTACGTCAAGCAGTTGTAATCTCATAACAATAAAAATGTAGTTATTTGAATGTTATTTAAGCTTCGTTGTTAAAAGTTGAAATAATTGTAGAAAATGATTTTACATATATCAGAGTTACCATTCTACACAGTTATTATGTTCCAGTTTTGATACACCTTTGTCTATACCGGGATTTTTTTCTCTATCGTTACATATAGGTATTTAATACAAGTAACGTTAAGCGACAATCAGTTATACGTTAACGCGTCGTCAGTGTGAAAAAACAACAATTTTTTGTGTCAAATATTTCTTTACTAATTTAATAATTTATGCTGAAGGTCTATAGCATGTGCGAAACTATGATCAATATTTTTAACAAATTCAAAGCAGATGATTGTGTTCTCACATAAAAACAAATAAAACCAAACACGTTTTAACAGAACACATCAATTTGAATATTCCAATTTATGTACAGGAATGGTATGTTTTTCTTTTAGATGTAAACAAACATTACGAAGTATACAGTTCTATATACAAAACTTGAAAGAATTCAATTATAAACCATACAAAATACAAATCATCAATAGCTTTTCGAGTAAGATAAGATAAACACAACAGATTTTTGCGAAACAATGTTTAATTTTTTAAATGAAAATGCAGAGATTTTGAATAAAACCTTTTTACGAACGAAGCTACATTTACCTTTTTCGTTTGTCTTAATTAACAATTAGAATAAAATAATTTCTTTATTCAAAGTTGAAACGTTGCGCTTTATTAAAAACATCACCAAATTCTACTATATTGTAATATTTTAACACTTGCATAGTAGATAATAAATGGTAAGGTCAACACCCTGAACTTCCGGGTTGTATCCTACATTTATTCATTGAAAAATACTAAATTTCCTTTCCAGTACAAATCAATATAAAATACAAAATAGGATACGGTGGCTTAAAATAGTAAAAAATAATAAAAAATACCCTTACCACCTCGATG
>JARFOC010000373.1:0-55019 GCA_031763485.1 Osmoderma eremita | reverse complement strand
TTACAATAATAAAGGATAATTTAACCACATCAATATAAACTTTCCAAAACTGCACTACCCTTACTTTCTATTCTATTAAAAAAAATATATTGTAAACTGTACCGTTCCATTACAAGGTACACTGGTACTTCGAATATAAATTTTTCCAATATAATTTTTGTATTCCCTTTCAAAAGAATAAATATCTGCGATTTACCTGTTGGGTTTTTAAAAATTAAAATGCAGGGCCGCCAACGAACTAAAATGTTTATAAATAGACATCCAGGGGCATCGATTAAACAAAAGAAACCAGATCTTTTGTTGTTAATACGAGCTTCGGTAATCTTAGGTATACAGTTGCGGTAAACAACCGTGTAAATCGGTAAATGTAAGTCGTTATGGCCGCACGGATTGTAATTTTAAAGTTTTCCTTTTCACATATTTCCCTTCCGAACTTACGAATTGGTGCGTCTTGCAGTTCGTACGATATCAAGATAGATGGCGCGTAAGCATATATTCGTAAATTGATTCGTATGGAGTTTCACGATTTAACGTGTAAGATTTGGTTTATTTAGAAATGATGCAAAAGCTTCTTTTTCTTTCTTTCGTAAACACCACGTTAAAAATAGGTCAAAAGCTAGTCGGCGTTTAGCAATACAAACACAAGCTTTTCCTCGCCTATAATTACACAATTATATACTTATATTTTAACTAGCAATACATGCGAACGTCTATACTATATTTATCTGTGCCAGCTCACTCCATCATAAACACCACGGTGAACAAGCACCGATTTCCTTTTTTTGTTATACACACACTGTGTTAATAATAAAAAAAGAACAGGGAAAATCTCTTTGTTTACGTCTAGCTTGGTGATAAACACGCAAAGATACAATGAATATGTGATGCCATATGTCATCACACCATCGATTGTCTTTTGTTTGTTTGCGCCTTATTGACATTACACATGGCCCACTTCTCTTTTTTTTACAAAATATCAAAAAATTTCTTCTCTTTAGACAAATCATCAAATTATTTTTAACTAAAACGATTTTTGCACGGTAACAGCATATTTGATTGGATGACATTTGTTATGAAACACACAACCAGGCCTGCTCCCTTCCCACTACTGCAACTACAGACTGGCGTCTTTTATTCTTTGTTGGAAACATCGCCTAACGAAATTATCCTTGCATTTCTGTCAAAAACTGCTCCCCGATCTCGGATACTCGACTGCCTATGGATTAGTATTTGATCAACAGAATAGGGAAACGATACGACAGTGTTGCATTTATCGACTTCCATCGTGATGTGTCGCAGACTTTATAGCGAACGGTCAGAATCGTGCTATGGATCAGCTCTTGGCGCCATCTAGGCGACACCGGTCAGGAACTACACCAACGTGACGACCGCAATAGCGTCGGTAATACAGTGCCCTATCTAACTCGAGGATTATAATGATTCCAAGAGACTACGAACCTTTATTTAACGGCGTTTTTGAATAATTTGAATTTATGAACATTTTAGGAGAATAATTTTGTATTTACTTGATATTAAAACTTACAGCCCCGCCCCCACTACTCGTTTTGGAAAATAAGTGTCGCCTATCCGAGTGAGATATTTGAAATAAATACATCAAGGCTTTGAAAATTTAAGTTTTGCAAATATTTGAAAAAAATTAAAAAAGGGGGCGTCTAGAAAATAATTTTGTATTTTCTAGAAAATAATTTTGTATTTTCTAGAAAATAATTTTGTATTTTCTTGATATTAAAACTTACACCCCCGCCCCCACTACTTGTTTTAGAAAATAAGTGGCGCCTAACCGAATGAGATATTTGAAATAAATGCACATTTCCTGGTATTCTTTCGCTTACACAAACTTTTTTTTATCCACCTTCCTTGTATCTGTATAGAAATAAATAAAGAAAAGGTTGCTAACACCATTAAATATGTGTTTGGAATCATTGTAGGGAAGGAGTCGTATAAAAAAACACATTTACGTCATAATAGATCAACTAAAGCGTCAGTCTGTTATTATTTTCACATTTAAATTAGGTTGTAGGGTGAAACAAATCAATAATTCTACTATTTTATGTATGCGTGGATAGTATATCGACAAAAAACAACTGTTGAAGCAGCTGATGAAAGCAAACAAAAGAATAAACAGGTAGTAATAATCATTTGTATTTTTTTACAGAAAATAAGCGAATAAAAGCGATTGTTTTTATCACGGTAAACAACAAATATTATTTAAATATGTATTTCCTATTAACCAGCTTTATATACAGAAAATTTAACAACCTTTCTGAGGTTATTTTTTTAATATATTGTCTTGTAATAAACGAGTTAGTAGATGTAATAGTACAGTTATACCAACTTAAAACCAGCACACACAAACACGAAAAATATACTTTTTAAGGAGTTGAAATAACGGTTAATTTTTCACATGCTGGAATTCTGTAGGCAGCTATAATGTATACATGCATTTGTTAAATATTTATTTTGAATTAACATTTTCCCCAACATCTATTACGTTAGCCGACAAACCTCGAATAAGTACAATTTTTTTTCTTTAATTTTACAGTTAAGTTAGTGTACGGTTTGCGATAACATCCTACGATTTGTAATAATTTAGTTTTTTGAATCTTCAACTGTATGATCTATTTAAAGTCTTCTGTTAACTACAATACATAGATGGGGGAATTGATTAGGTGTTTTAATTTGTTTCTGGCTTTGGACCACTTTTCGTATCAATCCGAACATTTCTTCAATTTTTAAAACAGTAAATTCATGTTGTCATCCGCATTTTCAAAATGGTGCTTATAGTAATAGGTAAGACCTTTTTTTTAATTAAGGGGAACAAAACAATATAACAAAGGTAAATTTAGTTTCATCAGTAAAAAATATTTTAATCAAAGTTGCATGATAAAGTGTCACGGAATATCCGCGATATCGTCGCGACATCTAGTGGCAAATCTACAAGCTGTCGGTTTAAATTGTAAACATTATTATATACTTATTCCGTCTTACATGTATTTACTTTTACTTTATTTCTTGTATTTTTTCGCGTAATTACATTTTTTTTTCACCAGTGCAGCGTTTTTTTTTTACAAACAATTGATATAAATTGTATAATCTACGGTTTTCGTGTTTTTTTCCCGGAAACCGTTTGCATATTTGAATTCAGCCTGAAAAATTCTTTTCGGATCTAGGCACGTTCGTTCGTATATCAGAAGAAAAAAAGTTTTATTTTGTTAATCGGTGTAATTAAACCAAGGTGCTGAGAATCGAAAAATTTGATTCGTTCGTTTGGGAATCGCGAGTTTAAGATAAAATTAAGTTTCAAAAAAAATTAAAAAAGGCGGGCTCCCTTTTAAATGATAGAAAGTTGTAGAATTAAATTTAAAAAATGAAAAAGGCGTCTTCTCTTGAAAATTTAAGTTTTGCAAATATTTAAAGAAATAAAAAAGGGGGGGGGGCTAGAAAATTTGTTTTAAAAATTTTTAAAAAATTATGAAAAACGTGGAAGCCCTTCAAAATGTGAAAAATAAAAGAACAAGGGGGCTCCCCTTTTAAAAGTTTTAAATAAAAAAACTAAATATAAAACAAAAAATAACAAATAATACGGTGCCCTCCTCCAATTAAATTTATAATATTTCTTTAAACATATTTAAGACTTAAATTTTCAAGGGGGCCCTCCTCCAATTATATTTTTATTATTTTTTTCAAACATTTTTAGGACTTTTACATTTTCAAGGGAACCCCCTTTTTCTTTTTTTTATAATTTTTTTCAGACATTTAAATTATTCACATTTTCAAGGGCCCTACCCGTTTTTCATAATTTTTTCAAAAATTTTTAAGACAAATTTTCTAGGCCCCCTTTTTTTCAAAAATTTGAAAAAAAAATAAACGGGCCTAGAAAATTTGTCTTAAAATTTTTTGAAAAAAAATAATAAAAATATAATTGGAGGAGGGCCCCCGTTTAGTCTTAAAAATGTTTAAAAAAATATTATAAATTTAATTGGAGGAGGGCACCGTGTTGTTTGTTATTTTTTTAGTTTTATATTTAGTTTTTTTAACTTTTAAAACTATACAACGATAACACGTATTTCTAATGCGTGAGATTGGGAATCGAAAAGAATGGTCCCCATATACCTTTCTGCAAGGAATCAACCCCAATTGATTTTTTTAGATTTTATTTACATAAAATACGGAATTTCTAATCCAAAAAAACGTAAAAAAATCGTTTTAAAAACACCGCAAAAGACTCGTAAATCTCCCAAATTAATCATTTCTATTTTAACCAGGCGATGGCAGTCCCAGGCTGGGTAAAGTGCGTAAATTCCACAAGAACAAAGACCACACTCCCGCAGCCGAAGTTGTACCGTTCACCTCTAGCGAAAGTGGCTTCGAAACGGAGTTGGATTGTCTCGATTCATCCCTGTCGAATTCCTGTAACGAAACGGACGACGTAGTCAATCGACTGCACGCGAAAATCGAGGTCCTAGAGCAGATCCTATCGGAACACTCCATACCGATACCCGCAGACTACGCTTGTCAGACGGTAAGTAACGGCCACACGCAATAGTGCTCCTTCTTTTATCCATTTTATCCTTTCCAACAATTGCTCCTCTATTATTTTATTTCCACCATTTGAATTAATCCATTGATAATTATTCCGTTGTGTTTCCATGTGTGCTTGTATTATTTAGATTCTAGATACTGTAGTAGATAAGATTAACCAGTGATGATAATATTTTAATCGTTTTTTTTTGTTTTTTTAACCTATTTCTGATACACATCATCTTTGTTATCGTAGCAGTGCGTATGTATATAATCTAACCTAGTAGCAATTAGCAAATAGTTTTGTGTGATTTTGTGCCTAGTTCTGTGTTAATTTACCTTTCTGACAACCATTCGGCTGCGTACAGATTTAATTTTGCGATGTTTATTCTTAGATTTCCTCTTAAACAATGGTAATATGCAATATAAGTGCAAAATACGTCAAAAAGAATGTCAGAATTCAAATTGAATTTTCAATTTATAAATAGAGTCGAGACCAATCCGCTTAAATATTATCATTTCTATTATTTAATCATTTGAATAAAATGTAATAAATGTTGTATTTTATGGCCTTTTTTACAGGCGTTTGCCAAATATTAATTTCAAATTTCGTAGATGTAACAGACAGCGCCATCTACTGATGACATTTGTTGTCAACACTATTTCCCATCGAAAAACCATGGTTATTCTAATACATAAATCATTTATTAACCACATATATTTTTTTTTATTAACCACATGATTATTTATTTATTTATTTAGAAAAGTATTTCCTGAAATTAAACATAATACTTTTACTAAATGTATTACTTTTTATAGGAATACGAATCAACTTTTAGGTAAATAACTTTGGGAATATATGCTTTAAATTCACTGTCCTGCCAACTTTGGATGATAAAATTTACTACTATATTATGAAGCGGTAAATTCGATTTTGTCATTCTTTTTGACCGATACTGTACTTAATTATATATAAAGATATTTATGTTCCATGGTTAATACCATAGGCGGCCCACAGATGTCGCTAGTAGTCGTTTTTTTACGATTGGTTGGTCGGCTAAAGTTTGATTACTGCCGACATCTGTGGGTCTCCTATCGTACTAACCATATCTTTATATATTCGATTATACTTGTAGTATTTTTCTTTTAGTAGTAGTATTTGTGTTTGTACCTTTACTTTTACTGGATGATAATTGAAATTTTGTTATTGCCTGTGCTGTTTCTTTTAGAGAAGCTAGATAGAAATGTTTTTATTTTTTATTTGAGTAGAAATAGAGCTTTGACATGTTGTATTATATATTTTTCTCTTTGCTGTGATATCTCAATTTTATTATTTCTTACACATTGTTGACACTAATAATTGATTGCTTTTATAACCACATGAAGCTTTAATAATATTAAATGGTAAATTAACAGAATCATTTCCGCAGTATTAAGGAGTAACGTGACAATACAATAACATCATTTGCAAGAGTGGAGCCGGATTAACACAGAAGTCGTTTTTAATTTATCCCGAGCTGTACATTATCGCTTTCCACTTTTCCATTTATTTTTGTACAAGCGTCGCCTGAAATGCAGTGTTTTTAATCTATGATAATAACAAACGTATACCACTCATCACGTACAAGCAATATCCATTTCCTTTTAGCTTCTCTATAAAATCCGTATAGACGTTAAATTAAAATATAATTCACAGCTTCACGTAATTGTCCATGTCTACATTTCTATGTGTAATAATATCGATAACGTATTTCTTAAGATAAATTTGGCTTTTTTTGATATAAATATACTTTTTTTGCTGAATAAACGATTTGGAAAAAAATATGAATTTGTACTTTATTTTCACTTGCATTTTCCCCATATATCTTTTTGAATGCAATTTTTTTTATAGAGAAGCTAAAATTCGTGGCAAAAAGGCGTTAAAACACAATTTCCATTGATTGAATTCTTTAGGTTAAATCTGCTGTTGTTAGCTTGTAGAGAAATTAGACGATTATATAGTTAGGACAATTGTACATTTTAGCAATAGTGTACCCTCGTATATCATACGCAATGCCTCCCACATAATATCTTTAAAAGAATTAAAGAAAAACTGTAACACAACTGTCCACTTATATTGATGAACATTCGTTCAGCTTTTTATGTGGACATTGCATCATTAATTTCGGAACAATCTGTATGTTCAGTCAGACAATTATATTTTACATCATGCAATATTATATATAACCCCAAAAAAACAACCCTTTCACCTAACATTTTCTTTTCTTAAAATAGAAAAATTGTGAGCTGTTCCAAAAAGATATTGTTTCCGACGAGACAACTGCAAATAATACATAAGGCTTAAAATCGCCAAATCTGCATGTGTGCATATCTACAAATATTTAAGAATAATTACAATTCCAGATAACAACGTTTATTAACGCGGATGTATTAAAATCATTAAATACTTAACACTAATTAAAAAGATACCTACGTGAATCTCGAAAACATGACGCAATTTACACATAGCCATTTCTAAAAAAAACGATTTCAATTGATTTATCGGGTGAGCATGCGGACGCATAGAGAAAGTCGTACTATTGCACAAAATTAATACATGGACATTGCATTCGTTGTAAACAGAGTGAATCGCGCAAATCGCCATATTTTAGTGCTAATTGCATGCCGTGTGTGGTTGTTGTTTTTTTGTTGAAATAACAGCAAATTTTGTTCTTATATCCCGCTTTGATCTATATATCTTGGAGAAATAGGTATTTTCCAATCTGGCATGCGTAACTCCGAAATATTCGTGTGGAAATTAAATAAGGTATGTTGTTTGTCGTATTCAAAAAGAAAAATCATTTTCTCCCCAGAAATATTTTGAGGCTATGTTTTGCACGTATCAATAAGTTTACGCCGTCCATCACGCAAAAGTATTTTGTGTAATGTACCGTAGAGTGGTAGAGAGATTTATCCGATTTGATTTAGCGATGATGCAATTTGTTGTGTCGTACCGAGATGGGTAGTTAAATTAGATGATGTAAGAATCGTTTTACATGAAGGTATATTATCGATTTAACAATAGGTACTGAAATGGTCATCGGAACTGATTGCATTGGCGAATATCAAGGTTGCCAAAACTATTACCTAGCCCCTACTTTAAATTTAACCGCGCGAGATTCAACCTATAAATCAATTCGTCCGTTAGAAGACCGCCACACACTTGACACATCTTTTCGGTGTAGAAACACGCGCGTAGGACTTGGATTCATTCTGTAATGTTAAAAAAATATTTTTTCTAAAATTCATTAACGCATCCATTATAGTATGGTGTGTTATGATATAAAAAAAGTATTGCAATTTAGTTTCTCAAGGGTGAATTGAAATTTCAAACGTCAAAAAAGACAAAGTCAAACTGTCAAGTGCAAAACGTAACGGATTAAACATCAAATAAGCACAAATCTACATCTGCAGATGGTAATTTCTCCAATTTCAGATGGGCTACATAATAAATTCTCACTCGTTTTGCATTAAATATAAAATTTTAATAGAAAATTGACAAATTCATTTTAGGTTGACTACAAATGTCATAGGGTATTGCCAATAACCACCAAAATTCCCCTAGATTTACAGTTAGGTTTGTAAATTACTATTTAACGAATGTTTTCATTGTTGAATGTACTGTAATTAGATACAATTGTCCGTTATCGTTTAATTAGATCTGTGACTGTTGGGCAATAAAGAATTATTATTATGAGTCTTGGAATGGATGGAAAAAGTTGTAACTATATTTGAATCGCTCAACAGATGGAGTAAAGAACTATATGGCAATTGTATAATATCAATTCGTCATATGAATGTGAATTTTATCATGTTTATTATTGGTTGATCAGACGGCTTGCTTACAATAGGGCAATCTGTCAAATTTCCTTGCATTTGTCATATTTGTTTTGCGTTTTGGTAAAAAGCTATACGTACATATTTTGATAAATAAAAACAAACAGTATATTTATAATACTACAACAATTTTACTTCGTATTCGATAGTATTTACAAAGTGAATTTAAAATTTAATGTTGTTTAATTTGCTATTCATGTCAGATCATTTATAGAGGTAATGTGAAATACTAATTTATCGGCATTCATTCTAATGTGACATGTATGGAGGCAAGGTGTGAATCGGAGTTTTCGGTGTTCGCATCACGGCAGTGTTGCTTCCTGCGTTGGGCGATTTAAGTATAAATTAAAATCTGTATGGAATGGCCTAGTAAAAGTTTATTTGAATCTCTGCATTTTTTAAAAATGGAAATCATGTTTGACTATGATCTTATAAAATGTCTTTTTTTGTAAGCTTTTGATAGAATGATACACACAACACTTAATATGGTTATTTTATTAAAAAAATATATAGGGTGTTTTTTTTTGTAGTTTAACGACGATTTCCAGATTATTTTGGAGGAGTTAGATTTAAAAACGGTTCTATAACACTACCTCATATAGGTGTATTCGTTTTATGGGATTGGTTTGTTCAGTTTTATAAAGACACGGAACTATTGTGTTTCTTTTGATAAACAAACTGCAATAATTGATAAACAGAAAACAAAGAGGTTATATTATTTTGACAGTGAATGTTGGTCACTTGCGTGTTTTATTTAGTAGTGTTGATTTGGTTACTTTAGTTTTTTGGTTTGGGAATTTTCACGAAACTGAACTGATCAAAGCTGTAAAACGAATACGGCTTATATAGTGATGCTCCGTCATGTTGCAACCCTTCATTTCTATACTAAACATCGCAAAAGAAAACTCCCTCTGCATATGTATCATAAAGTAACTAAAAAGGGAGAAAATTTGTTATTTCTCATATTGATTTATCACATATTTTTATAGTCATATTTTACGTTCCTCGCAATTGACATCGTCCAAAAAGGTGTTAACTCAAAGAATGTACATAGATATAATCTACAAAATAAACATAACATCCAACTTACCTTCAAAGCCGATCTAGAACATATACATATACAATCCTTTGCTATTCAACTTAGTTTCTACTGCGGTATAAACCTGAAATGAGCTGTTACGTTCTTCTAAAACAAACTGAAGTACCCATTTTTTACTTTTAATACGCAGTAAGGGGGAATCCACACACAACAAATTGATTTAATAAAATTCGGGACATATATGTTTCAAGAGCACGTCGGCTCTCATTGTCAACTAATTCTCGAATAATAGGTTGACAATGAGAGCCGACGTGCTCTTGAACATTTGTCCCGAATTTTATTAAATGAATTTGTACTGTGTGGATTACCCGATACTGCGTATTTGTGATACCAGTCAACAGTCCTTGCAATTCTTCACTATTATTTTAATTAATTTTCTTTTTTTTTGGGGAACCTTCTACTTTAGGAGACCGAGGCGGCCTTGAACAGGATCAGGGCCTTCCCAGAACATTCCAAACGCCTAGAGCGGTTGCTGACCGATCTAAAAGACGAAATCACCCGACTAGTGCCGATCCGGAACGACGACGATAACGACCACGCCACCGAGGTATTACGGAATAAAATCGAACGAATCGTCGAAGGGGCAGCGCGCTCTTTCGACGATAAAATTACGAACGACACATGTATCGGAACAAATGACGATTGTCGTGACGACGACGCCACCTTACGGGATAAATTAGACGAAACCAGGCGAGAGAATGACGCGCTCAAGAGCGAATGCGAAGACTTGAAGCAGTGCCTCCAGCTCATGGAGGTGGAATACGAGAAATGCGAGAAATATTGGGCCGCCACCTTGGAAGACGAGAGGAAGGTGTTCGAACAGGAACAGGGCCAATACAACGAGCATCTGGTGAGGTTGACCGATAAGATAAGTGAATACGAGAACGATTTTATGGAGAAGAGCAATCGTTTACCGCCGATCGAGGAGAAACGTAAACTGGAAGAGCAATTCACGGATTTGGAACATGAATTCGAGGAATACAAGGATCAGGCGGAATTTCAAATGGACGAGAAGGACCGAGAGATAATGGATTTGAAGGAGAAATTGGAGGAATTGCAAGTTGCCTCGAAACAAACCCGTGACGGCGTAACCCAGACGGAAATACACGAATTTAGATCGCATAATTTAACAAATCACGTGATAGAAGTGACTAATTTACCCTCCAAAGACTCTATGCCCTTCACTTTGACGACACAGCAAAACAACTCGCCGGAGACATCATTGATCGGGGAGGATCCATCGTTGGTTTGGTCGGCGAATTCTCTAGAGAACGATTACAATTCCCTAACGACACCCAACGCAACAGACACAACCACATCCCTACCTGTAACGATATCACTATCCGAACAACCGAAGAATGTAAAACAATCCTTATCGATGTTCGATTTACCTTCGACGTCTACAGATGCGATCAGTAATGGAGGGCAAAAGAATTGTACCCCGATGAGGCCGAAGAGGACAAGGAAACACGATAGGAACACCATAAGTCAGAGGCTGTACAAGAAGAATTCCACCGAACAAAATTCAGCGGACGCAACGTTAACTTCAAACAAATGGAAGGGTACGGAAGATTTGAGGGATTCGAAACACGAGGAGACGATCACTATTCCGTTAAGTACGATGCACAATATTAACGGAAAGATACACCATTTGGAGCAGAGGTGTCGTCACCTACAAATGATGATGAAACAGCAACATTACCAAGCGGAACAAATTTTACAACGTAAGCACTTAAATATAGGGGAATGAATCGAGTTTAATCTTGTAATTTTTACTTTCAGATTGTTGGCAGCAGCAACGCGACGAGAAAATGCAATTGCAGTACATTCTCAAGGGCACCCAAGAGAAATTAGATAGGCAGATCCGGTTGTGCAACGAACAGTTAGAACGACTGGCCCGCACCGACCTCCTAGTTAAAGATTTGTACGTAGAAAATGCCTTTTTGGTTGCGAACGTTCAACGACTCGAGCAGAAATGCCACCTGCTCTCACAATGTAACTTAAATAACTCGGTTTGATTGTACGTACTAGAAAGTATTCTTCGAAACTGTCGTGCCTTTTTTTTTGTTTTACGGTCTTCAACGGGACTTTCTTCACTTGTCGAAAAGAGATTTTCTATTCTGTCGGAAGACGATCGACGGGTCTCTTCCGGCTTGTATCATATTGATATTTGTTGAGAGGTAATGCATTAATAACGATGATAAATTATATATATTATTCTATTACTCTACCTGAAACACTAGGATCTAGTTTAGCCCGTAAGGAATAAATTGAAACGAAATAACATTGCGGATTGTTACAAACAATTTTTATTACGATGTTTTCACTTAACTTCTTTTTTGTTATAAATACCGTTGTTATTGTAAGAATAGTTATTATTTTAGAGCGAGGATATTTTGAACGTAATAAAAATTACAGAAATTTACGAAAACAGGCCTAAAACCATCAATTAACTCTGAATTAACCGAAAAGCTAGATATCCCCACTCTTGTTACGTATATACACAGCATATCACTTAATACTTTTCCCAAAGAATTTTAATAATATTAATGTATGTTTTTTGTTTTGTTAAAATGAATGTTATTATATGATCATTATGAATTAATACATATTACTATTATTATAATATTTCAAGCAAAAAAGTGTCATATGATGATGGTACGATGATATAAATATAGTTTTACAAATAATCTGCTTGGGTATTTTATTTCTCCGATATGATAAATGAACACCCAGTCAACGTAAATCTTTGTAAAAAACTTCAGGGAAAATATATTTTGTTCATACTTACAAGCGGTGGACATTTCAGCAAGATACATTCAATTAATCGAGGTAGCTTTAACCAACAATTAACCTAAAAATAGTTTCTGTTGACATTATTTCCCTGGGGCATGCTTTAGTGTGAACCTGACTTCTTAAGATTTTTAAGACGATCCATAGTGTGACATCGTTGGGCTCTCGAAAACCAAGTTTTCCTAAATACTTGTAACCGTTGTTGTGACTGCACGGAATTTTAAAGGTTATGTTGGGTTATGTTTAACATAGATAAGGAAACAGTTATGTTTAAATCGGAAGAGGTAATGAAAAGGGTACTACAGAGGAGGTGCACTAATATACCTTTGGTGTAAATCAAGGGTTTTTACACCAATAGAGGGCTCTGAGTGTAAAATGCTAGAACTCTGCATAGAGTATTTTATATTAAATTACAATTCCTTAGTTGTCAGTAGTTCTTTGCGTTTTTACTTATTGTTTAATCATTATCGTTATTTCCTTTATTATTGTGTATTTCATGTGTAAAGATTGACGTGCCCCGAATTAATTATTATTTTGTTAACGCACGTCCAGCTAAAAATATTCATCGCCAGGTACCTCGATTCGACTGTACTTTTTAATGTAATTATGTTCCTAATAGCTATGTTTTTGTTGAGTAGGATAGATTAATGTTAGTGCGAATTGTTTTCCTTCAGAGCCTTTAGTCTGTTAGTTGCTGTTGTAGAAATCAGTACGTGAATAAAATTATTGTTAAAGCTGCTTGGTGCGTTAGTGTGTTTGAAAAATTACTAGATTTAAAATTTTTGTGCGGCAGGAGTAATCCGAACAGTGTGCTTATTGTATTCCGTCTGGTAAGCAAAAAAGTTAATTCCAATTGCAAATATAACTTTCAGGAATACGTTAATCAAAACCGTCAATGCATGTTTATTTTCTGAACAGAATCATAGTTAGTAAAGATAGCAAGGACTGTGGGGCAGCACGATAAACACACCGTTCGGATTACTCCTCCCGCACAAGTATTAATTAATTCGGGACGACACGTGTTTCGGGAATGATAATGGGAATCCACGTATTCCCGAAACACGTGTCGTCCCGAATTAATTAATACTTGTGCGGGAGGAGTAATCCGAACAGTGTGTTTAGAACCATAGTTGGAAATAGAACATGTGCTACTTAAAAATCTGCACGGCAGAATGCATACACTTTTTGTGAATCACATTACGCAATAAAAGCTTGTATAGAAGAATGAATAGAATTTTGGATGGCATTGTGCATCCTTTCAAGTTTGAAATATGAGATTTGGCGCGGTAGTCTGTTTAGTTCGGTTTGCAGACCACCAGAGGGATAGGCAGACATTTTTAACGTTGAGTGCCCTCTGTGTAATATTTATTTACATCAAATAACATCACTGAAAATTTTGAAGATTCCAAAATTAGATTGTATTAGGTTTGTTCGTTTTGGCAATAGCGTTATGCAACCAAACGCATGCACAAGCGCAGTAATTATTTCCTTGTCGATAAGGTCTATTTTCGAGCATTAAATAATTACTGCGCTTGTGCATGCGTTTTGCTGCATAACGCTATTGCCAAAACGAACAAACCTATTGCCTCATAGGCGAAATAAAAGAACTTTTGAATTTTTCTAACAAACACTTTATTAATTTTATCCACCTTTTCTCAAAGCATTCAAATAATATAAAATATACATATTTCTAATTCACCTACCCTTAATCACAACATCAAAAAGCATTTTTAAACAAATGTTCATCTTAAATTTTATCTTTACATTAATTATAATGTTCACATCAAAACAACTAATAAAAAAATTAATACGACGCTTCTCTATGTAATGTATCTATGTTATACGTATTTACAAAATATTCACATTCCATTATGTATATCCAAATCTACCTAATTAAAATTTAAATGGTACTTACAAACATACAAATTTTCTGAAATAAGATGTTACATCTTAATCAAACCTCTTCCCCCTTACAAACAAACCCAGACAAAACTCCAGGACTTTTTTTTGTCAATTTAGGCACAATAGATTTGGAATAATTTCATCGTAAATCATTTGTGCGAGCGCAAAATTAACATTTTTCCTCTGCCACCCCACAAATTCCCACGAATACGTTATTCCAATGCCTCTCGATTTGCTTTTTTAATTATTATCATTGTACAGTCTTTCGAAAGGTTTCGTCGAGCAAGTTATCTTAGAAATAGACAGAAAGATCACCCTTAGAGATACATTCCGTTCACTAAATAGTCTGCGTCGTGGGCGTACGATTTTCCACTTCTTCTCATCCTTCTCCGGACCACCCTCAAGCGACAACCGATTAATATTGCCATCAGACAAGTAATGATTAAACCTACAATAGAAGAAAATTGACTATTATTTTAATACTTACCGTAATCGTAATTCAAATGTGGCGAGTGATTTATAGGATTACTCTTGAAATTGTAATGAGAATTTAGGATTTTTGCGTTAGTAACGTCTTAAATCAGAGAGTAAAATTGATTCGTTTGAATTAACTTGACACATTTAACGGTATTATTTTAACATATGGTAAACATTTCTTAAATTCCGAATATTCCGATTGAAAGAGAAGGCTAAGCAGATTCCAATAGCAAATCCTATTAGCTAGGTAGAGATAAAAGCACAGTCGGTAATACAGGTATCCAGCCTACTAACCAAACGGTGTTAATCACCATTTTAAATTTAACTGTATTTTTATGTCTTACATACTGTAATTATTTAATTTACGGCTTTGTTTTGAGTCATGGCGCCTTAGATTTATTAATCAACGAATCTTAGTGAATATGAGACGCGAAAAACAGTGTTTATACGAAGTATCATCCCAGACTAGTTCAGTGACAAATAGTAATTGGGTAAGTTTTCCACAAGCATCTTTAAACATCCATTTATATAAAAAACAATAGGAAGATTTAATGATAAAGTTCGGTATTTACCTAGCGTCAACGATAATATAGCACCGCCAGGTGCTTCAGCGAGTCCGTCTTGTAGTTCCAGTCTTTCGGCAAAAGCGGCCACCGGGAATTTGACCGATTTCTCGTGTTTTTTACTTTGGTCCTTAGCATCCTTCTCAAGGACGGCGGTATCACTCGTGACGGACGCGGCTACATTCGCCGTCGACACGGCTTTAGCCTCCTGGTGTTCCTTCGAATGCTGTTTCAATTCGTGAGCCAATTTATTCTGTACGTGCGTCGGATTCCTTTCTTCCGGCTTCCAGGAAGGTATCAAGTCGTGTTGCACGTTATTAGGACTTTCCCGAGATTCCTGGACAGCTACGCGAATAATTTATCAAATGTTAAAGGGTTGCATATTAGGGGTACATAACAGATTTGCTATGGAGTAAAGGTATTTTTTTAAAATTCTTCTCTTACCCTGTTGTTGGGGTGGTTGCGCATTCGGCCGCCAGGTGTCGCGTGAAATAATATTCATTTCTGGTGCGTAAGGACCGTTTCTGTAATCTAAAGTTTTGAATGCTATGAATACTAAATAATTTCATTTTATTAAAAGGTGTATAGTTAGTAATTAAATGGTTATTTAATTGTTAGTAAATGTGTAAGAAAATCTTATTAAAATCCAATAGTAAATACATAATTTATTGAATTTAAAAGTGAAGCCAATCATTTCTTCTCGCCACTTGCTTATGTATATCTGCCATGACCATGTTCTTTTGACAGATTACAAATTATTCAATTTTGTGGTTTTTTATGTTAATTGAGTTTTAATTTGTAATTGTTATTTTGCTTATTATTGTTAATGGAATTCAATTTATTTTTACCTGGATTATTTGACCACGTGTCGGGAATTTGTGGTATCGGCTGCCTGTAAATTTCACCATAATAGCTGGGAACTTTTGGATACTCGTGGTTGCTTATATCGTTGTAGGATTGAGCTTGGCTAAATAATAATGAGAAATTGTAACATACAGCTTCTTAAATCTAACACTACTTGATTCTTTTATCTTTTTTTTTTAATTCATCAAAAGGAAATTGAAATATTTTAATTAGGAATTTAGAATTAAGTACTTCGAAAAGTGTTCCTAAAAGCTTTCAAACATTAATTTAGTCAGTACAGTGCTAAGTACTACATATCTATTCGTGCAAATGTATTTCCAAGAAACGAGAAAAAGAAAAGCATTTTTATATCTTCGTCGATTGATTCTTTACAGAAAGAAATATGTTACTGTGTTTGATGTATCTTCAATCACCATCCTTAGAAAGTTTATAGCATTGTCAGAGTTGGGGTGTTCACCGTATCAACTCCCAGAAGGTTCTAGCAAATATATAAATATATGTGTGGTCAATGGTTAGTACCTTACGGGACTCACAGATGTCGCCAATAGTAGTTTTTTAGACGACCAGATGAATAACTAACACCTAACACTACTGATACCTTATATATATTTATATATATTGGTTTGGTCATCTAAAAGACGACTATTAGCGACACCTATAGGTCGTCTAAGGTACTAACCACACACTATTATACTTATACACGATAAAGATAATATTTGGTAATCTCATTAGTTCGGATCGTGCAAGAGGTGCGTCTATCCTACTTCTGTAAACGTTACCCCCTCTCACCCGCCGTTATACGCGTTCGAGTATCCCATGGCCCGATGCAAGGTATGCATTGCGCCCTTGTATGTATTGTACCTGGTTTCGGAGCCCTCGGGAACTTGGAGACCCACCTCCTTGTGATTGAAGATGTGGCTGTTCTTATTCTCTGCAATCATAATAAGAAAGGAAATTACGCTTCGCGATACGTCCAAAGACGCTGTGACGAATCGACAGCATCGGCTCAAGGACGAATTCTTTGTCGTCTGTTATCGGCTAAATGCATAAACCGAACAAGCTGAGATTTTGGATTTATGTTTACTAGAGGTATATCTTTCAATTTGCAAAGTTTTATTCCTAACTACTGACACACGCTGTATATGTTTGTATACCACATAATTATTTTTGTTTTCAAAATCAAACTACTTTTAAGCTCATTTCTTACTTGTATCGCATATTACAATAATGTTGAATGAACAGGGCCGTATTAAATAGGATTTTTTAAATGTCTGATATCTTTTATAGGCCTGTATAGAACAAAGTGATACTTAAAATTTTTATTTAATACAGCAAATATATTTGAAATGACGAAATTTTATCAACACATATTGACACAGCCTGTATGCGACATATTTAGTTTTTTTCCTAAAAAATAATTCTCGTGCTTATTTTACCTGTATATTGGGGTAGTTGCGACAGTAATTGATTGGATGGTCTCGACAACCAATTCTGCTGCTGCTGTTGTTGATATTGCGCGTACGGATTGATGGGTCCTTGCTGGGTGTCGTATTGGTTTGAAGACGTCAATAGGCTCCTGGAATCGGGAATTGGTCGCAGAAAATCTTCTTGCCTAGGCGGACTTTGAGCTTGCAGACTTTGGCGCTGATTGGTCACGTGATAGACGTCCTGATTTAGGGAATTCACCGCCGAATGGGGTGGGAGATTTTCCTAGAATAGAAAAAAAACGGAATTAAGTAATAGGTGCATATATACAGGCGGTTTTTCCCAAATTTAGTTAGTAATTGCAATTTATTGTGGTGTGGTAAACCAAGAATGAAATACGGGTTAGGAACATAAATATACAGGACGGTCCGTTAATTTATACATATTTTTAATATTATAAAGCAAAATTTTTGTAATATATTACCCTTTAAAAATTAAAATCTTAATTCGCTGTTTTAAAGGGTAAACGCTGTACATATATCTTTACACGCTGAACTGGTAAATTAGAAAGGAGATTATTAATTTTAGTTTATACTCACAACTGTTCCAGCGGAATTATTAGGTTTACTGACGGGTACAGCTGAAGTTGTCAAAGTCTCGGGGCATCCAAGTTCAGGAGCTTCGTCACTAGCATCAGAACATTGCGGGATACCATCGCAAGCGTTGTAGATGGCAATACATTCCCTGTTTGAACGGCACTCAAACTGAAACCTGCTGCATTTACCTAAAGTATGAAAAATAACGATTTTAAGAACGGTATTTTGGTATAAAAACCATACCACTAACACAAATATGCTTAGAAAGAATTTATGGCCGAATTAGGGTATAAATATACATTGCTAACGTCGTTATTATTGGAGCTAAGCGGCATTTGTCGTTCTCATTGAGACAATTAAATAATTCTTTTTCCGAGAATTTAATTGTCCAATAGGTACACAGATAAAAATTTCTGGGATGAATAAAAGATTTAAATCAAAGTAGGGAATGTGGTAATTTCCGCCGTGAGTGAATAAGTGTCATTCATTTCATTTCTAGGGAGTTAATAAAACGGTAAAAACATTTAGCTACATCTATAGCAATAGGTGGTAACTTACATTTATTTTATTCATTCAGACGTGAATTTATTGAAAAATTGAATTGTAACTCCTAAAAAGAGATAACTTTTTCGGAAAGTCTAAATTTCCAGGTGATCGATTGTTGAATTTATGATGCGTTCTGTACATTTAACGTTTGTTTTTTTTTTTGTTGGTTATGTCAACATGATGTCGACCGTTAAAGCTGTGTGTGCGTGTTATTTGTTATGATAGGTGGTGTAATATGTTAGTAGTCTTAGTTCATCAGCATTAAAAGTAAGGCCTGTTTTTATATCAGACACATTTACATGTGTAAGTTTTATCGGTAATTGATAAATATTCAGGTGCAGAGACAAATATCAAAATAAGAAATGAGTGAAAATTGTTGTAACAAAAAGTTCTTTTGACGATGGAAATACATACTTATTAATTACACAGTTATTCATTATTGATAATGTTGAATGCGGTGGACAGTGAGTATTACACCTGTAACAATGTCAGAAACAATTTTATTACACAACGTGCAAGTAATGATGTTCAGTATCTATTGTTCCACCATCGATCATCTTTTTAGTTTGTTTCTCTCGAGAAAGGTTTGGAATAACACCGAAAGCTCGAGCCAAACCATAAAGCTGTGTTTTGATTGCGGTGACTATAGTTCCCACTAGATTTATTCTTCGAAATTATTGATAATATCAATGGCTGCGTCCGAATGACACAACGTTTAGCCAACTGCTGAGTTTTTCTTTGAACGCTAGCGTTGTATATATGTTTACTAAGCGGACGCCATTTTTTCCAGCAGATATGAAACTTGCTTTATGTACGTTTGAAATACAGCGGAAAACATAACCTATACCCACTTACATCTATTATAACACCAAACATGTCGAGTAAACGCGTTGTAAACGTTGGGGCAGCGATTTATGTATTTCGAACGCAGCCAATGTGAATTAGTTAGGTTATAATTGAAGATTTCTCATTTAATATATGTATTTGTTCGGGTTATCCGAGTGTTTCAAATGTTATTTTCATTTTAACCATGGTAAACTTTGTTTAATTTTATTAAGGGTTGTCCTAAATATTATTTATTCGTCAAGACATTTATTATATAGCCAACTTCTTAGTAATCTATAGATTACCATTCAGAGATTCTTCTTTGGAAGTAAAGTTTAATAACAGCAATAACAGAAGTGTTAAACTCCAGCGCCCCAATTCTCTACTGTATTTTTTCTCAGTTTACTAGACTCAAATTAATGGACTGTAGTGTATACATGTTTGTGTTAAGATAAAATATGGATACAATAAACTGCATACATGTGCATATTACTTAAAACGAGCCGTCACTGTGGTAAAAGGTATTCAATCACGTTAATTGTGATAAAACTTATTTAAAGCCATCAAATCTATTCTCTTATTTCCATAGAAAAATGATTCGTAATCATGTGCTAATTTAATTTCGCATGGTGTTACGACGGGTTTGTGATTTCGTCAGATTCGTACGGATTTAGATAAATTTTTTTTATTACTTATTATGTCTAACAATTATATAACGTTTCCCAATTATGAAAAGACACGGTTAAAACTAGCATTACCTAATATCACGTATATTTTCACATACGAAAGTTGTTTGTTGCAACAGCTATTGTCATTAAAATCAAAAAGATGGGTACTATATTTATTACATTACCATTAGTGATTACAAAAATTCTCTTTTGTTCTCTTGAACTAAATCTTTATATACTGGCTGACATTTCGTCCGCGTAGGATTTATTCACTTGGAGCGTTGCCAGTTGCACAGATAAAGTAAGTTGTCAACGCACTCACTTGACATTTGTCATTTTGATGTTCTATTCAGTGTTGATAGTTTTCGTATTATTTTAACCATAACCTCTCTACATATCTGTCAAAGCATATGATGTGCTTTGCAATGCGTGGCAACCATGTCACGGAAGGACGATATGTCAAAAGTCCCTTGTTTAATTGCGAGAACTATAGATAGCAATTTTTATATGAGAAATCGCTGTATTCGTTTAATTTATTTTCCCATACTTATAAAAAGCAGAAATCCTCAATTATTTCCACTCTATTAACCGTATCTTGTTCGGCGAAGTAGTGTTAATTAACATTAATAATCAGAAACAATAAAATTCCTACTACAAAGTGCAAACATTCCTCCGGAGGCAGTGGCGTCGAAACCTAGAAAGTGAAAATTTAATCTTGCTCACGCGATCAACTAAAATCTCTATTATTACGATTACACTCGTGAAAACAATAGACAATCATCAAAAACCCATTTCATCAATTACGAGAAGGAGCTGAGCGTAAAAAAAATGAGTTGTCCAATAACTACTTACTTTCGCTGGCGGCCTTGGTGTTTTGTGCCGGCTCCTGAGTTTCTCTGCGTCGGGTGGTGGTGCGTACGGTGGAGGGGGTAGTTTTCGCCTCGGAGATCGCCTGCGGGGCGGACGAATCGATTTCTGGCTGTCTACAATTTTTTTTGCGCAATGAAAATATCGAATTACTTCTTTATGGCCGTAACAAATTTTTACCGTAATTTGCTGAGATCATCTTCGTGTTTGGTTAACTTAATTTGGCTCTCCAAGTCCGGTAGGTGCCTATTCACGGTCAGCACGCCACTGGAATAGTTGACGTGGTGGGTGAATTTGCATTTGAAGTCTTCCGGTGGACCGCATTGAAATAGATAACAGCTACCGACATTCTGGAATGGAAGTTTTGAGTATATAAAAAAAAATTGGTTTTAAAAAGAAAAGAAATTGTTTTGGGTGACCTTGTACGATCCAAAATGTATTGTTCACAGTAAGAAAGCTATTGATCACGTTCGGGAATTGTTTATTACAATTTTTGGCAAGAAAATTTCATCACAGGACAAAGAGGAAACACGATACCATACAAGCTACACACAAATTTAAAAACAAAGCATTTTTAAAGGTTGTCAAACAACGTGAACAGAATGCGAGGTTATGTAGTTTGTTTTGTTCGGAAAAACAAAAGAATTGGTCACACTGTATGTATCTATTTACGTCAAAAAATACAGTCGTTCTACTATAGTACGATTAGAATCAATCAATGCTGTACATTTGTTGACATTTCCCAATACAGAAGACAGAAATCTTTATTATTTTACCGTCAACGTAAAGACATATACGTTAGACTATGCAAATAAAAATTCTTATCTGTCATCAGTAATTTTTCACAAACCATAACTCAATTCCCCAAATGCACCAAGCGGCATTCCCCACTTACATATTTCTTTCATTCTCTATGCGTTACCCACTCTCCACCAGTCTTTCTGACAATCAATTTGCCGCAAGATAACTGACATTAAATCCCCACAATAATATAATGAATTATTTGACCGTACTATAACCAATATAATTGTTATTGATGGAGCAAGCCTGAGATAAATTGTTTCTGACAATGTTGCCTTTTGTTTCTAACAACAGCACAGCCTATTTACATCGACGGGTAATAATTGTGTCGGTTCTGAGGTTGGTGACATCGTTATTGGATATCGTGCGTGTATGCATTTTATCCCGGCAGTTTATTGCCGTAATTTCGCATTTACTTTTTAGTCATTGTATTGGAACGATAAAATGAAAAACTGGTGTTAGGAGAAATGTCCAATTGGGCCGTTTGCTTATTGGTGTAAACATATTAATTTTGACAGATATAAATCAGTTAATACTCGATATTCTACGTCCCCTTTTTTATTATGTTAAAAACTATACAGCATTTTTACAACCGTAAAACGAACACATCATCCTAATATTTAATCTAGCCACGATAAAATTTCGATTCTACTGACTTTACAATAAAAAAAAGCATATATGTAAATCCATAAATAAAAACCCCAGACAGACAGGTAGGTTTTTAATCACCTCCTAGAGTTCATCCACTGGTATAATATCATGTAAACATGTAAAACGATGTTGTGTCTAATTGCGTCGTGATATGGGGTGGGTGAATTTTGTATGCGTCTGTTCTTCCATCCGCGACTTGATGGATGAAACCGCGTGAGAACAAACGGTAAAATGTACTTTCTACTTCAGATAGTGAAAGCACCCTTTTAGTGCGTGGAAACCCATTAAAAACATTCCCTATAGATGTTAGTTGGAGTTAGTTCGTTAGTACTAGAGGGAGCTAGGACTGGAGAAGTTGCAAGCCTTTTTTGTTTTTCCAAGAATATTCCCATGGGCGGTGCTGTACAAGTCTGTATTCTGTATGCAAATTGAAATTCAAATTTGCGAATGTGTACAGTATGCATTTGCTGGATGTGAAGTTGTGTGTGGTTATGTTCGTATGATTTTCACATTACCGCTGTCAAAAGTCGTCTGTTTCGTTGTGTTTTCACATCATAAATTTCCACTCCCAGTACAGACGGTGTAGGATAGTATCCTTAGTATATTCTACACCAGATCACCAATGGAATAATACTTTTAGTACGGTTTGCTTTGTTATGTGATTATACTACTTTATAAATATTTAAACAGAAGAAACATATCCCCAATCAATGAGAAATTCAAAAGAATAGTAAATTGGAAATATAAGTTTGATTATGATTTATAGGTTATATGACATGATATAAATATTGTACGTTGAATGCATTTAGGTACAATAAAATTATTAAGGCAATATATGGTTTCGTTTATGCGCTAAATGCTTCAGAATAACCTTAAAAATGTAGAGTCATAGAAGTGATAACCCAGGCTTTTTTAAACTGTCTTTTCCCAACAATTTCATTGCCTAATTATTTCTGTAGATTATCGCCTTAGGAAAACGTGATATGTTAGAGGTATATTAAATTTAATTTGAAATTTTGACCTCCCGATAATATATGTATAGGTATTTTTGCAAATATATACAGATTGTGTCGCATATCTATGTATTCGTTACCTTGTCTTCGTAAACAAATACGTCACAGTTGTCGGTTTCGCAACAAAGTCTCAAACACTCCTCTCTGGTATCCAAGTCGATTTCGTTCAAATACTTCGCACCCATTTGTCTAGAGTCCTGCGTCCTGATGATCTTGTCCTTGTGCACGGCGAAGTTGTCCACGCACGTCTTCAAGTCTATATCGGCGCGTTTGCTCACCCTAACTCCTTCCATGGTCGTCACGTACCTCACCAAGTTCGTATCAACTATAATCACTGTCATCACAAAGATCGTCTTTAGGTGGAGTCGAGCCATATTCGCGTGGGACCCTTTTGAGAGTTTTGCGTAATAGAAATTCCGCAGAAGGTAATATGGCGGACGACGGATCAGCTGAAAAGGCTAGTCTGGATCGATAGAAACAAGCATGCGCATGGATGTCGTCTGTGGGACTAGACAGATCGGAGCCTTGTGTTTGCTGCTGAGATATTATTCTCTTTTGGAATCTTTATGTGTGAGATGACCTGTGGTCGGGCTAACCCTTCTTTTATGCTTCCGCGTGAGCGAAGCGATCGATTGATGGTATAAGATCTCCTACCAGACCTCCCAGAGGAAAGTTGATCTAGATTTCCCTATTGGCCAGTTGCCAGATTCGTATAGAAGCGATTTCGTTTACAATATGCGTTAAACAAATCTGTCTCCGAGATATATGACCAAAGCGAACTAGGTCAAAAGTAAAATAGATTGGTCCACGTGTGTATCTAGAGCCGTTGGTGGTCTATTATTGCATTGGGATTCTGTGACAAAGGAGATGAATTCGGCAAAGATCCGGTCAACAATGATATTGCAGATTCAATTTTGTTCACAACAAAATAAACTAAACGAATTTTTGATTTTTTTGAGGCAAAAAATAAATATCAACATCTATGGCGTTGCAAAAATACATGTGTTTATACGGATTTCGATTAAAATAAATATGAAATTTTGCTGCAGCCAACAAAGTTAAAGATTTTTAATATTAACTTTCCAAGCAACGCAAGATAGTTACAATGAACTTTGGCCTATACCACTAGTGAAATAATGTTTGATGAAAACGTGTAATAAAAGATAAAATGTCCGCGGGATATAGGTTGAAATGCAGTTTACGATATACCAATTATTAACGTATATGATATCTGTTTAATAACCGTTGAGAGAACACAGTTATATCTATTTCGTTAATACGTACATTTCCATCGTAGTCAATCTATTATGAGGGAGGAGCTATAGAGTGTGTTTCTACTACCCCACAACCCTTACAATCTTTACATACGAAAAAAGTGAAGTGAAAGTGAAGGAAAAATTACTAGAAAGTACAAATTTATTATTTTGAAAACGGCGTTTAACCTGTTTCAGACAATCTGGACAACCCTGCCTAATGTCCTTTCAGTTTGCTTCTCTCAGTATGGCTATGGGTTCCTTGTTGGTTGCAAAGCACAGCCTGGTAGTCTTTGTGACACGCAAAATATAATACTGTTACAGTTGTTAGCCAAGAACAAATTTAATATCTAACACTTTTAAGGTTAATGGTCGTATTTCTAGTCCTATTTAAAAAGAATTTTGTTAAGACGAAGGTGGAAACACATGATGTGTAAGCATAAATACATATGATCACATATTATATTCACCGTTGGTGCACCTAACAACACCAGTGCTTAGACTGTATGATATAGCATATTAAAGACGCCATCTATAGAATTTTGTGTAATTTATATTGTCCACCATAATACATATGTATGTGCGGCAAACTCAATTTTGATTTTGATTTTACCAGAATTATATATTGACGACTTTTGGTTGTTAATAGTCCAGCAACACCCAAAGTATATTTTGGCTTGATACGAGTAAGTCAAAAATAATAAAATTTTACAGGACTAAAAGTATTTACGGTGACAGTAAACGTTCATTAAATATACCATAACCAAAAAATACCAAAATATTATTGTATACGTGTTTATTAAATTGTAATGCAAATCCCGGTGTTGTTTGGGTTCATTTAAACCTTAAACTAAATGACTTTGCTATATTTGAGCTACTAAAAATATCAAAAAAAACAGATTTTTAATACTTTTTTAATGTTTTTTTAAGAATTTGACCACAGTTTCAAAAATAAATTCTAACCAACCTTTTCTAATAACGATTTTTATTATTATTATTATCATGTCATCTAATACCTGTCTTTTTGACACTTCTTAGTACAGTTAAAACTTAATCTAAAAGAAAAACTCATCTCTCCCAAAAGAAATCCCAGTATACGAAATTTTTCCGGGGAGAATTTAGAAAGGATTACTTCACAGCCGCCTCTATTTTCCTTTTCCGGGAACAAAAGCAAAACCGGGCGAGAATCATCGCGCAATTTCGGCTCATTGTTACGGCCCTCGGAAGTAATCGTCGATGCGCCGAAAATTGCCGAACGTCCGGCGAATAGGCGCTGCGGGCTCATTCGTAACCGATCCGCGAGTTCGACTGAGGAGGCGTTCGTTTCAAAACGGTCATTTCGTGTCTTGTTATATTTGTACGGGTTGCCGGTTGATTGATTCTGTCTGTCTAGACTTTAAAAGATAAAAGGGAACTGAATCCGTAATTCTGTGGTGAATTTTATTAATTGTTATTGTGCGGGATAGTTTTTGGATCCCATCGGACATAAAAGCGATTTACTTTTAGATGCTACTACCAGTTTTTTTGTACTAGTACTTGGCGGTGATATATTTTATTGTATCAGTGTTTATATTTGGTGTTTTTTGTTAGTGCTTTTTTAAAAAGACGTCCTGCGTCCCCAAAAACCTTCAGGAAATTGAATCGTTGAGGTAAGTTTTCCAAACGTATTTTTAACCTCACAATTTTACTTTTATAGAAGCATTTCTTCTTGATCTTAAATTTTACTCAGCCTATACCGCTTCAAATAGAGTTTATACCAATTAAATCCTATGCAAAACATTTTTAGCCACACAAAAGTGTTTGGCCCCTACTCCAGTATATGTATACATATATTAATTATTGTAAATCATTTTTGATTATTTATTTTCACATCCAATGATATAATTTCTAAATGGTATTAACAAGTTCTGCATTTTCAGTGCATACACATAGCTTTTCAATTCTCTTTATCGTTTTTACGAAGGTATTTACAAATACAAAGTATTTGACCCGGCGAAAAAGATAAATTGTTTACGTATTTATTGTTCAATCTGATATTCAAAAACTGCTTCTCGTATTATATCTCATTAATTATTATTTCCCGGTTTTCATCCTGGTTTGTCGATACATATAGATTTTAACAATGTAACCGCTAGTTATAAAATGAATTTCGCCTAGAGATAACATAATTGTTCGTTACACAGGGCAATTAATAGTTTCAAACATATTGATAGATGATACACCATCTATTTATAAATTGATTTAGTGGTGGAAATTACGTATTTATTTCTTTAACGTTATAGGCTACCATTATGAGTGAGATGAGGTGTGAAAATAATAATTTTTTCGAAAAGAGTATTGTTTATTGTCAATACCAGATCATGTGTTTATATATTTACGCAAATGATTATTTGCTTGATCGAGTATGCTCACGTCATTTCTACTTAGATTAACTAAAAATAGATTTCTTCCATACGACAGAGAGATTTTATTGAATCCAATCCAGGATGGTTTGAATTTCTTCCTTTGCTAGATTCTTTGTCAAGTTGCTATGTACTATGTAATATAACACTCCTATTAAGTGGTAGTACAGTAGCTTCTCAAATAGGGTTGACCCAGTACTACTTTTGTTGTAAAATTAGAGCGCCTTAAAAATTTAAATATGATTTTATTTGGCGAAATATAATTAAACAATGGATTTCAAATATTAAGATATTTCTTCGTAATGTGTACGACTATCGTTTTCCCAATGAAACAGCCGACTTTTGACGGCGATAAAGTCAAAATCATACCAACGCAACTAAACACAACTTCACTCTCAGTAAATGCATAGTAATGCCAAATCTAGTGACATTTCATCCGCCTAGGATTTGTTCGAAGAATTGCCTACTATGAGTTAGCATTCGTTTATGTAGTCTTGGAATATTATTTTGTTTTGGTAAAATTAAGCTTTTTAATTTAATTTATGTTAATTTAGCCACAATTATTACAGCATTTAGATATATAGATATTTGTTTAGTTTCTCCTTTTGAGTATTTATAAATGTAGTCGCGAGTGCATGTCTTATTTTTGTAGGAATTATTCAAGTAATAACCTTGTAGATATTTTGGCATACTTTTTTTCTGTTGGCTTAGTAAATATTATTGTTACTTCTAATAATTCCATCTTCCCAAAAAAAAATACTTTCTTTGTAATATACATACACACATTTATAAACTATACGACAGGATGTATAAATTACTCCAACCATATGACAGGCAAAACATGGCACATTCTAAATATGGGTTAATAGATCGGGTTTTTATGATTCTCTTTTGCCAACAGCGCAATGAATGACTATAGATTTCCGAGAGATGGTATTTTTACCTACACAAATATGTTTTCCTGTGCGTTTACGGGCCCTCGTTTCCTGCACTACATGTTACTGCAAAAAAAAAAATAGAAAATACGGTACCCACCCAGCCAAGATCTATTTAGGAACCAATTTTCTCACGGAGCAGATTTCATAAGATACCTAAACGGTGGTTAATTGTAGGAAATGACAGGTGAAACTGAGTGCTAGGCCGTCTGGCTTTTTCCGCAGGATGTGATATAATAATTGCATATAATGTTTTTGCTAAACGTAAAGAGGGCTTGGTTAGAAGGTAATAAAAAAGCGGCAGAGGAAGTTAGAATAGGATAGAGTAAAATAGGGCAAAGATTAATACAAATAATGATATTTAATCGATTCTGATTTGATTTTAACGATTGTTTGTTATAATCTTGTATCTGTTAAGACTGACTTAGATATACACACTCGTTTTTTCACGGATTCTTAAATAAAAAATTGTTTTTTTATATTACTGTTTTCCTCAAAATATGCATTTTAACTGTCATAAACCCAAATAATGGATCCGGAAGTAATAATGTACAGCTGATTCGAAGATTTGGCAACCGTGTATCGAATTATCATAAGCTCTGTACTGCATTTGGAGATTGAGACGATCTTTAGGGGCAGGGACGCCAACCGCAAAATCCTTAAATTACGCAACGGATTGAACAACACGTCGTCGTGTATATATGCCTACATACACCGTATGATAGACCTCAAATAAAGAATTGCTCAACGTAGTCTCAGGTTTCTATTTCTTTTTCTTTTACCCTCTGTAAAGGCACTAATTTTATATCCACTACTTTACGTCATGATTTATAATAAAATAATAATAAGAAAAATAATAAAATTCATTTTATTATATTTGATTTACATACCTTGATTTTGAAAGACAATTTTTAGACCTAATTGGTATATTTACCAAGCAACTATTTACATGAACGAATAATGCACTGGCCCGCTTTATTAAAGTGTTTTTCTAACATTTTTGTTTCTTTAAATCAATAGAATTAGCCTTTTTTCTTTTATTGTCTCAATTTTCGTATAGATTTTGATATGCGTACATCTATTTTATAAAGCGTTAAACGCCTCGATAAACAATTAATTAGTAGAAACGCGTTTCTTGTGTTACATCCGATGTCCATAAGAGCTCTTCAGCACACGGTGTATGAGTTAGGATTTTTAAGTTTTGATTCTAATGAATAAAATAAAGGTAAAAGCGTATAATTTTAGTCCCAATGATTAATATTTTGTTTTTAAGACCTTTTCCCACATTTAAAGATCTGTAGGTGTGTTCATGTCTTGCCTGACATACGGTATATGGTGAGTTTGTTTTAAAGTTGATATAAAAAATAAAGCAGTACAAAAATATATGTTTTATAGTCCCATGTGGTTAAAGTTCTATTTGTAAGATTTCTTTTCCACGTGTAATCCTGAAGGGTTCATGGTATCTCTCTCGCATACGGTATATCAACTTTGATCGAAATCGACTTGAAGAAATAAAATTACTTTCCACGTTTGTAGGCCGTGAAACCTTTATTTATATTATTGTTTAAAAAAAAATGAGTGTTTTGTTTTTGTTACAATACCTCGTTGCAAAAATTTCCACAGATTATTTCCATACAATTGTGTGAAGGAGCGCAAAGACTTACATACAAAGTGAAATTGCAATTACGTCTTATCTAAACGATCTGTTGGTGTGTAAGAAAAAAGCTGCGTTTATAAAAAGACAAAGTAACATGTGAAACAGATTGTAGGCAATAAAATATACATACATATAGTCGGTTGAGAAAATATCCCACGCCATACTAGGGAAAACTTGCTGCACACGCAGGAAAACAGAAAGCGTTTAGTAGTTCGATCATGAATGTAAAAATATGTTTTGATTTATATGTTATATTGACGACTACGGTTTTGTTAAAATGTGTACTATTTTGGTTGTTACGGGTGACCAATGGATGGCGCTGCGGTAACGTTGTTAAGGTTGACTTGTAGAGGGCGCTGCTAAAGAAAGAATAAAAACATGCGCACAATGAACTTTGTATATTAAAATACGCAATTTATTATTATCAGACGTAACGTAGTAGAGAGTAAATGTTCAAGCTGAGGGTTAGAGTTTTAAAGTGTTTCATTTCCCGCATTCTCCACAGAAAATACAAGTTTAAGGGTTGAGCAACAAGCAATACACTCACGAGAATCAACAATATATGCATATATACCGTGTGTATTAAAGATCCTAAGGGCTTTTAATATTAATGTTAAAGATTCAGGCATATTTTTGTCTATATTCGTTTTTGTATTACATTTCCGACGTCAAAGCATCTATTTAACACCGCAAATGTTTCTAACAGCACCAGTCGAAGGTACTATTGCCATAACCCCTACTTTAATTACTCCATGCTGTCGTTATCAGCACAAATTGTTTCCGTACCCCTGCAAAGCACGCGAATATTTTACCGCCAGTTCGTTCACACGCAGTAGTAGTGGGTGCACATGCAAACAAATCTGTGATAGCGCACTAAGTGTATAGCACCGTATCCGATTGGGGTTGCATATACACTAGCCTTAGCGAAATGAAGCAAAATCGATAGTACAACACCGCGTAGTACACGCACTATGTATTATAGATTATATACAGAACTAGGTTAACGTAATACAGTGAAAATGAAGTATGTGTTTGTTTGTTGACGCTCTTGAAGGTTCGGAAAATATCGAATCGGAATCTGCGATTGATTATAAGCGCGACGAAAATAGCTTCTATCCTAGATAAGGGAGGGTGAAACTGGATGGTTGGTTTGCTGTCCTTAATCTGCTGCCGTTCCATGTCATAAATAGGTCATTGCTTTAATTATAAGCGCATACGTTATCATAAGGAAGTTAGAGTTAAAATTCGTGACGTCAATATTGCGCAAATAAACAGACATTTATGCTTTGCATGGCGATGTCACGTTAAGTCAATATTGCATACTTCGAGGGTTTTAGTAAAAATGAGTAAGAAAGGGAAATTATCAGTGTTGCGCTGGGAGTTGATAAAAATCACGATTTTTTAGGAAAAATTCAAAAATTATCGATTTTTATAATTTTGATTTATTTGAATCATTGATACCTTCGATAAATACCTTGTTTTATTTTTCATGGAAAGATATTTGTTTCTACAAGCTAACAATCCCCATGTACAGGGTGGAAAAAATAAAATAAAATTTAAAAAAATCTAAAAACGAGCCCCCTTAAAAATAGAAAGCTGTAGAATTAAATAGAAAAAGAGGGGTCCTTGAAAAATTTAACTCTTAAAATTGTTTGAAAAAAATAAAATAAAAAGTGGCTCCTTGAAAAATAAAGGAGGTCGTCTTGAAAATTTATGTCTTAACAATTTTTTGAAAAAAGAAATAATAAAGAAGGGGCCCCCTGAAATGTGAAAGATTTAAAGATATAAAGTAAAAAAAAAAATAGAAAAAAAGGGCCCTCGTAAAAATTTAAAAGTTTTAGATATGCCTGAAAAAATACTTAAACGATAATTCGAGGAGGGTCCCCTTGAAATTTAAGTCATAAAAATTATTGAAAAAAATAATATAAAGTTAATTGGAGAATGGTCCCATATTATTTGTTATTTTTTACTATTATAATAATTTTTTAAAACAAAGCACTGGGCAATAATCTGAAATTGATAAAGGACTGACAGATATTTGTTTCTGCAAGCTAACAATCCCCCTGTACAGGGTGGAGAAAATAAAATTTAAAAACATTAAACACGCCTCCCCCCTCCCCCCCCCCCACCCTCCTAAAAAATAAAAAATTGTAGAATTAAATAGAAAAAGGGGGATCCCTTAAAAGTTTAGTCCTAAAATTGTTTGAAAAAATAAAAAAATTTAAAAGGGGCTCCTTGAAAAACTAATAGTGGTAGAATTAAGTAGAAAATTAATAAAGGGGGTCGTCTTGAAAATTTAAGTCTTGAAATTTTTTTGGAGAAAAAAAATAAAAAAGGGGCCCGTTGAAATGTGAAAGATTTAAAGATAAAAAATAAAATAAAAGAATCGAAAAAAGGGCCCCCGTAAAGTTTTAGAAATGTCTGAAAAAATACTAAAAATATAATTGGAGGAGGGTCCCCTTGAAATTTCAGTCATAGAAATTATTGAAATAATAATATAAAGTTAATTGGAGAATGGTCCCATATTATTTGTTATTTTTTTACTTTTATAATAATTTTTTTAAATAAAGCACTGGGCAATAATTTGAAATTGGTAAAAGACTGACAAGATATTTGTTTCTGCAAGCTAACAATCCCCATGTACAGGGTGGAGAAAATAAGATTAAAAAAATTAAGAACGCCCCCCCTTAAAAATAAAAAGTTGTAGAATTAAATAGAAAAAGAGGGACCCCTTAAAAATTCAAATCTTAGAATTGTTTGAAAAAAATAAAAAAATCAATAAGTGTCTCTTTGAAAATGTAAAAGTGGTAGAATTAAGTAAAAAAAAATAGAGGAGGTCTTCTTGAAAATTTAATTCCTAACAATTTTTTGAAAAAAAGAAACAAAAAAGGGGGCTCTTGAAATGTGAAAGATTGAAAGATAAAAAATAAAATAAAAAAAAATTGAAAAAAGGGGCCCCCGTAAAAATTTAAAAGTTTTAGAAATGCCTGAAAAAATACTTAAAATATAATTCCCCTTGAAATTTAAGTCATAAAAATTATTGAAAAAAATAATATAAATGTAATTGGAGGATGGTCCCACATTATTTGTTATTTTTTACTTTTATAATTTCTTTTTAAATTTCATATCGTTTAGTTTTTTTAATTTTATTTCAACCTGTCACCTCCTGCCATATAAAACCTTGATCATATTCGAATGCAGTCTTGCGTCAAAATTTCAAAGCAATCAGTGAAGAAATTGCATATTTTTATCTGTCACCCTCCTCTCCCCTTCTGTAGTTACCCTTTGGTTATATAAAAACACGCTCGTATTCGAATGCAACGTTGCGTCAAAATTTCAAAGCAGTCGGGGAAGAAATTGAAATTGAAATTGCCTGAAATTATTGAACCCTTTCTCTGTGACACTTGGCAAAAGTCAACGGAAACGTGTGCGTTTGTCTCGTGCAGTTGAAGAATGAAAAAAAAATGAGGGATAATTTCTAAATAAGAGATATCATAAAACGGAAATTTCTTATAAGATCTGAACAAGCTAAAGCATCTTTTTACTTCTTAGCTTATTCGTTTGACCCTATTAAGTAAAAATGAATACCCGTTGTGCCAACTCAAGAATGTGTGTGACTGGCGGATAGTATTTAGATAACACTGACGTCAGAATCGTGTTATCACCGATGAGAAAGCGTTTTTTGGTGATCATGCGAATTTCCGCCAAACGTAACTCTTACCAAATTACCACCGCGTCTTTGGAAAGGTGGTTGAAATACTTCTGTTAATCGTATTATTTCACGTAGTCTATTACGGAAAAACAACTGACAGATTAATTTGTGCGTATCCTCCAACCCGAGTGAATGACTGGACGGCTGACGTTGAAGGCAGAAGAATAGAACCGGCCAATACTTCAAGGTCGCAGAACGTTAACACCGCGAGCACACGCTAAAATTACTGGTGCGAAACACACAATGTGAAAGTATGGAATATATAAAAACACAAATAGTGCCGTGAATATACATCGTAATGTTTAGGTGCTAGCTAGTATGTAAAATAGTGGTAATCCTGCCAAGTTATACCACACCAAGTGGAAATACAGGCAAACATAAATTTGCATTAATTAAATTAGTATAATTCGAATCGGAGAGAATAATGATGTACTGGGTTTGAAGTTGTTAAAAATACGTTGGTTTTTTTGTGAATTTAAATTAGGTTTTCTAACGTTCAGTTTTTGAAATATAAACATACAACGTGTCCAGAGCTAAATTAGGAAACCGAACAGGATTTTTCACGATAATTCAAATATGCATGATTTTTGCCTACCGGTTATAGTTTTTACGTGACGTTCGATAAAACCCCGAAAACCCAGATAGGCCAACCCAATATTATTATCGTTGTAACAACCACCATTGCAAAACAAAAAAATATATTTAGAGATTTTTAATTTTCTCTTTTTCCATTTCGTTCCAGACGTTCCGAGAGATGGAGTGCGGCGTTACAGGAGGCTATACGAATGGAACGACAACAGGAGGTGGAATCCTTGCCGACGTCAGATCGGAACGGTCGCCGGCGAAGGCCGGCCTACACGTCAACTTCAAGGACAAGGGTGAGATCAAGGAACGTCGGGAGAAATTCTTGACCGCCAAGTACGGGAACCACCAGATGAATCTGATCCGGAAACGGCTAGCCGTGGAGATGTGGCTGTACGAGGAGTTAAAGAAACTATACGAAACTGCCCCTGTAAGTCTTTCTTCAAAATTATTAATTTATTAGTATTAGTTCCGTCGATAAAAAATAAATAAATAAAATGAGCACTCACTTGTTTGATATTCCGTATATTGTATAACAGGGCTGTCCAACGTGAGGTTTCTAAATGTACAAATTACCCTCAAATACGAAATACAAATGCACACAAATAAAAATACGTGTGACGCCACTTGCGACGGATAGAAGTTACTGGAAATCGGACCGATCTTGCTCGAACATCCTCGAATATTCGAACAGCCACGAGCACGTATATAAGAAGATTGCGTCAAGCGGGACGGGCGGAGTTAGTTAATAATTGTTCTAGTTTGCGTTACGTACGAATTTGAAAGCCTATTTAAGTGAAATACTCGGTGAAATATGTCTTCGCAGAAAAGAAAAATAACAAACGAATATAGTTTATAATAACCGTCGGGAATCAGACTATTTAATCACAAACAACAATAATAAACTTCAGTGCATTGTTTGTATGCAAGTACTATCGGTCCCCAAAGAATACAATATGACAACACAACAACATTTTTTTTTTAATCTGACACTGATAACAAGTACAGTATTGCCGCTTCTTACGAAGTAGGGCTGGAAATGGTCAAAGCGAAGAAACCTTTTAGTGATGGAGTATTTATTAAAAATTGTGCAATCAAAATGGCAAAACAATTTAATGAAACAAAAATTGTCGACAAATTCGAAACAGTCTCAGCGTCGCATCAAACAATTGCAAGACGGGTAGACCATATTAATCAATATGTATCCAAAAAACTGCGTGACACGGCTGAAAAATGTAAATATTTTTCGCTATGTCTGGATGAAAGCACTAATCTGTCCGACATTAACCAACTTGTAATATTTATCCGAACTATTCAAAACAACTTCAGTGTAGCAGAGGGGATGATTGATCTTATTCTTCTCCATGGTATAACCAAAGTACGGATATTTTTGAAGCTGTCAGACTACGGGGGATTCGATAAATGTTCCTGTATTGTCACTGATGGAGCCAGAGCTATGATAGGAACTGAAATTGGATTTACAGGACCCCTGAAACAAAACAACATCAACTGCCCTGTATTGTTCATCAAGAGGCCCTATGTGGAAAATCCTTACGTCAAATGAATGTCATGAAAGTGGTTGTTAAAATAATCAATATTATTAGAGGGGACAAGCGGGCTTTGACTCGCAGACGTGATTTTTTAGCCGAAGCAGATGCTACATATGGGGACTTGTTACTTCACACCAATATTCGTTGGTTAGGCGCCGGAAACTGTTTGCAACGATTCTTCGCTCTACGCAAGGAGATTCCTGTTTTCCTGAAAGATGAAGGCAAGTCCAACACTACAGAACTTGAAAATCAGATGGTAGATGCACAATTTTTAGCAAACCTTGCATTTTTAACAGGCTTGACATCTCACCTTAACGAATTGAATTTGAAGCTACAAGGAAAACAGCAGAATACTGCCAACTTATTTGGACGCATAAATGGATTCAAGCATAAAATTAAGTTCTTCAAACCTTCATTAGAAAAAAAAAAGATTTTTCTTTTTTTCCAAGTTGTAAAGAGCATTTTGAAGAAATGAAGGGTTTTGAGGAAGTTTCAAATTTACTTCACATAAAATACATTGACACAATTGCAGAAGAATTCGAAAATCGATTTAGCGACTTTGGAAGAATCGAAAGAGAGATTTCAGCTTTTACTCAACCCCTTACGATTTCAGTTGAGAATGTGAGCAGAGCAGACCGTCAACTGGAATTGTGTGATTTGCAATCAGATCCTTTTTACCAAGGAAGAATTGAAACTGGATTGGACTTTTTCAAGTTGCTGCCAGAAGAACGATACTCCAACTTGCGAAACCTAGGGCTTACACTGGGCCCAATGCTGGGAAGCACGTATCTTTGCGAAAGCTGCTTTTCCGACGTGAACTTTATAAAGTCTAAATATAGATGTTCCCTCTCTGATAAGCCACTTACTCAGTTGCTTCGTTTATCAACAACAAATATTAAAGTTAATATTGATGCATTAGTTGGTGAAAACCAACATCCTCAAATTTCCCACTGATTTTTTTGTAATTTGATTTTTTTTTTGAATAAATCAATAAATTAAAAATTAAATAATTTAAATAATGATACAAAGGCGTTTTTCCTTTGTATACCATACCTATTAAAACTCACTGATAAAGTTGCATACGAAGTATTTTATAATGCGGCCCTCCAAACCGTATTTTTTTAAGCCGGCCTTAGGGCACTTGCAGTTGGACAGCCCTGTTGTACAATAATAAACAAATACACGCCGCCAAGGATGATATACTGCGCCATATCAGTACATAGGTCCATTCAGTAGGCTCCAAAAATTAACAATTCGGAAAATATTACGCTGAATATAAAGATCTCCAAAGAGAATAGATAGCGACCGCATAGTAGGGTAGTTCTTTCTATAGAGGGCGCACATATTTAATTCAATATTCAATTTTTATCTTCAATTTTCGTTTTATCGATTAATTATTGGGTGCCTTTGATGTTTCTCATACACTTTTTTTGTTTGTCCACCACTGTATAATGTTGATTGTCCATAGTCGGAAAATAAACAATGTTAAGATGGATTATCGCATCAAACATAAGATTGTTGATAACGGTAACATTTGATAAGGATAATAATTATTTCACGACTCATTCGCCAAATGTCAAAGGAAAGTCATTAAAAACCTGGTAAAAACCTGGACATATGTATAATTGTAATACATATGTCTTACATTTAATGTACTTGTTACAGCGACAATTATGAACCTCTTATCCAATTAAACGTTTAACTTACTATGGTGCCGCAAATGTACCGTGTCATGCATCACTTGATAGGTCTTTCTATGGCGTAGACTCTTGGGATGATGAACCTTTATTACTGATAATGATAGGAGGCAAGACGTATACATTTAGACTCTGCCTAAATTAAATTGAACGACCACAGAATCTCTTCTAGTAATACAATTACGAATCCTATTGATTTGGATAAAAGTGCTGCACTGCAGGTGGAAGATGATATTATTTAATCGTCACGAAGGCTTCTGACAAATGTATAATGAAATTGGACTAGGGAAAGTGTTAAAAAAACGGTATTGTAACTTAAATTGCTTAAGGGTTTTGCAACACAAAGGAAGTGATATAAATGTGACACTATTAATCAGAATGTTTTTTTTTTTTTTTTTTTTTAGTAAAATAATAATTTTAGAAGTTTGACCATTAATTAGTGAATTGATTACCTCTCAAGTTCTGATTAAAACAACAAACACTATAGAATCAAATTTAAATTTCGATCGTAAAATAATTTGATAGTATTCAATAAATAAATAAAATGAGCACTCACTTGTTGGATATTCTGACAGACACCCCGCGAAGTATATACTGTGCCATATCAGTACATAGATCGATTCAGCAGGTTCCAAAAATTAACGATTCGTATTTAGCGCTGAAGAGAAAAAGATCTCCAAAGAGAATAGATAGCGACCGCATAATAGGGTAAATCTTTCTATAGAGGGCGCGCATATTCAATTAAATTTTTATTTAGTTATCCGGCGATAATAAAAGGCGCTGACTCTTTTACTGTTAAAGAGGATTGAAGCCCGAGCGACATCTATTGGGGTGTCAGGGTACCATTTACGATAAAATCAGAAATCTGTAATTTTTCGACTGCAGTGTTTAGGCGGGAATTTCAATTTCCTATTAGCTCGTCATGAATTCTATGCATAACAAAGATAAATAAGTGTGAAAAGTGTTGAGATGTATTTTTAATATGGGGTTTCTTCGTAGTAATGTTTTATGTTTTAATATATGTCAGGTTGGTAAAATAGAACAATAAGCACACGCGTAGACAAGTAGAACCAAGAGAGTAGATTATATACAGGTTTGTGTAACTGGTAATAGCCTTAGTAGTCAGTAACAATATACTTTATTTAAACTTAAACTACTGCGTTTTATTCATTGTATAACAACAAGAAGTACTACCAAGTTCACCCACTTCACCTCGTGGGACAAAATAAATCTGAAATTTTGTTGACCAGTGTTATCGAAGGCCCTAAGACCTAAACATTGAGGTTAGGTTACTTTTCAACGCATACACATTTTATGACGCTACAAACCCTCGAACTGTTTTATCATTGCCACCTTGGAACACAACACGGTCGCAATGAGATATCCATTATTGCTTTAAAGTAATGCAACAAGACCTAGGATGAGGTAGAAGATATTGACAAAAGAGGTAAACAATGGGAAACAAACAATGACAATGGCGTTTGAGACATACAGACAGACAGAGAGCAGTATGTAGATGCAGGGAGACAAAATGAATAGAACTTTTTATAATATTAGTACATCTACCCTTTCATCTTAGGTATATTTAATTTGTAAGTAAAGATTGCAATGACTGTGGGGCAGCACAATGAACACACTGTTCGGATTATTCCTCCCGCACAAAGTATTAATTAATTCGGAACGACGCGTGTTTCGGGAATATGTGGATTCCCATTATCAAGTCGAATAACCGAATGGTTCGGTTATTCACGTGTCGTCACGAATTAATCAATACTTTGTGCGGGAGGAGTAATCCGAACATTAATTTGACATACTTATTTGCGCTTCAAGTGTGCACATAAAGAAGCTGTGTTGGTTCCTTGACGCTCTCCAATCAATGCACGATCAAATGCGGTAGGGATTCGTGAAATAGTCGTTCAATTGCCACATCGACACCTGTATGTATTTATATATTTTTTCAAACGTGATTCAGTCCCCCAGTAAGTAACTATGGCTAATAAATCACATACGGGTCTTATTTACTTCCTGTAAGCGTCACATCACATCATGCAACACATTTGCTTCCCGCAAATATTGACTCAAACGTGCTACACAAACCGGCGTTGGAAAAAAAAACACGTGACCCCCTTTATCTAAAAACCGATATGTAACAGATGTTCTACACACTCCAAGTGTTTGCATAATATATGGGATGGGTTAACCGTAATTTTTCGAGTGTCGAGGAAGAATAGTATTAATAAATGGAATCTATGATGAGGTAGAATTGTTTTGAGAAAGCTGATAGGATTTGAAAGTCTAGCAGCGTTTGTAAATGGAATCATTGAATTTAATACGTTATAGATGTAAACACGTTTTGTTTTCTTGGTCAAACAATTTTTTTTTATTTATTACAAACACAAAGGTTAATAACAATTTCTGGAATTCTCGTAAGACCTTGTACGTTTAAAATAGCTTTTATTTGATTGCCTAAGGTTCATTCAGGTTTTTATTTTTTGTTTTATATTCTTGCTAAGGTGACAACGTATAAAATATCTGGTCATCTTTCTTTCCATTGGTTGACGTAATCAATTATATTTACTTCTTAACGGAACATGAGTAATATAAAATCCCCAATCGGCGCAGTGTACGGTGAAGCGAGGGTCTATAAAAGTATCAGCAAAATGACAAGTGTTCTCACTTTAAACAAAAAAAAATCAAGATTGCACGTCGATAACCAACCCGGACATGTAGTGTCGTGTTTTGGCGGTGCTGGAATCTTGCACATACGTAATTTTGTTTTAAAACATGGTCCTAGTGGAACACCTAATCTCATTTGAAACACAACAAGCTTTATAAGCGATATCTCCTACAGCTAACCTCCAACATTCGAATTATTCTTTACCAATTCCAACCTTTGTTTTATTAGTTTTGGACTATATACAAAAAGCCCTGGAAAATTATTATAAATCCAGTTAAGCTCAATAGCAATTACTAATCCCTGGTAAACTTTGGATTTGTACGTTTTGCACAGCACTAACTGCACACGCCTCTTGCATTCCTCAACCACCCGGGGTCAGTAACCAAAACTTGCATTGTATTTGGGTGGATATTACATAAAATCTGATAATTACAACCTTCAACCCAAATACGTGTTTATTATATTCAATTTTAAATAATAGAAAAGTTATCATCCTTAATAAACATTATTCAAAATATTACCAGGTAATTTTTACAACTAATTAGTGTAAACAAAAAATTCCGGCAGTTGTGTCCTAAACGATCAAACAAAGCAGCTGAAAAGGAAAACACACCACTCATTTGTAACCTTTCGTCTTAAACCTTTAATTATAAAGAAAAAGAGCTTCTCAATAAAGGGCTAAAGCACGCGATTACAGATTCAAAAGTCCCAATAGATAATATTATAGCATAGATTGAGGGAAGTATAAAACATTTAGATGAAAATGCAAAACGGTATATTAGAAACGGGTGTAAAATTCGATTGAAAAGGGATCTCGAAATTATTAAAGCTTTGAGAAAAAGGGATTGTTTTTATCTAAAATCATATAAAGGGAATAAGATAGTCATTATGGATAAATCAGAGTATTATGAGCGAGTCAACGCAATGATATCGGCAGGACCATACAAAGAATTAAAAAAGATCCCCTACCCGCGGTTATTAGACAGGTTAAAGACACCATTAAAGAGTGTCCAAGATTAGTAGGCGCGAATTTAAAAAAGAAAACTCAATACTTCTAACCGTACAACTCCGAAAATGTATTTATATACTCTAAATGGCATACATGAGCCGTCCGTTAAAAAGGTGCGGTTTATTCGGTTTGGTGGAAATTCCTTTTGTTGGTTTTCTTTGTTTCTGTTTGTTGGGTTGTTCGGTATTTTATTTGGGAGCCGTCTTTCAAATTAGCAGTTGAGAACGTCGTCTGTTTGCTCGCCGCGACCGTACAATCTCCCTTGGCTGACCCGAGACGCCACTGTGTAGCTTTGTTTGCCTAAAATTCATAAACTGGATAAAGCGATGAGACCTATCGTGTCAGGCATCGATTCGCCCACTTACAGTTTGTCCAAATGGCTAGTCAACGAATTCGAGAATCTCCCACGTAAGGTAAAAAGTTTGGCAGTCGAAAATTCGCTGGAATTTGTCAATAGAGTGAATAACATGGCAATTAATGAAGGGGAGATTCTTGTATCATTTGACGTCTGTTCACTTTATCCGAGCGTACCGATCCCTGAAACTATAGAGTTCTTAAGAAAATACCTGAAATTAAACCAAGTCGAGGATATAAAAATTGCGAAATACATCAGATTAACGAAGTTATGCATGTAACAAAACCATTTTCAAATCGGAGGCAAATTCTACGAACAGTTGGAGGGTACGGCCATGGGAAATCCGCTGTCGCCGTTTATTGCTAATCTGTTTATTAGTGAGTTTGAAACCGAATTGAAAAAGGACGGAGATTATTTTCCGAAAATTTGGCTGAGATACGTAAATGATATATTTGCGGTATTTGATACCACAAAATATACCGTGGAAAATTTCCTAACAAAATTAAACTCGCGATTTGATTCGATTAAATTCACAGCGGAAAAAGAAGTGAACAATCGTCTACCTTTCTTAGATAGTTTAGTAATTAAAAATATCAATAAATTAGAAATAGACATATACAGAAAAGAAACCAACACAGATAGATTCATAATGGCAGATTCAAACCACTGAAACAAAAACCTTCTGAATCGAGAAGAAGCGCCTCTGTCTTTTTCTGTGTTGATGGATTAATTGTGAGCAATAAAGGCATACCCTTGAGACGCGGTGTGGTCCTTTTAAGAATTGTTGCATTCGGGGCGGAGGAGAAAATTGTTTTTGGGGTAGGTAGAGAGAGGGAAGGGAGAAGAGAAAGTGGTGCATGTTTCTAGTTTAAGTTATTTTCGCCGTCGTTCGTTTATTCGACTTGATAATGGGAATCCACGTATTCCCGAAACACGTGTTTTCCCGAATTAATTAATACTTTGTGCGGGAGGAGTAATCCGAACAGTATGTTTATTGTGCTGCCCCACAGTCCTTGCAATCTTTACCTATAATATATTAAGAGCAATTCTCAATTCTTATTACGTTACCAATTGCTACTTCTGGATCTATATATAATCTTTTGCCTATATAGCAGCAGTAATTTAAGAATCTTGCGATCAAAAGATTGTTTCTGTAAAACAACATTTAATAGTAATAATTTGCCTTTTATGCATTTCAAATCAGAAATGTGTACTGCCACTTCTGATTTGAAATCCTTAACCTATGTAAATTCGATGGCAATGATCAAATTTATATGCAGCTGTTTAGTAAGATATACTAACAAAACAATATTTTCAGTGTCATCTGGTGACATCAAAAAAATAAAAAATACTTTGGACAATTTATACGTGGAGAAACAGAAAATAGAAAAGGGTGATAAGGCGAAAAAGAATAAAGGAAAGGGAAAAGCGAAATTGAAAATGGACAACGAAAGCGTAAGTAAAGACGTGTGACTTTTACCTCAAACGTGTAACTGTTAAGTTTTGAAACTAATTTCTTGTATGGAGAATGTACTATTTTATAGTTCTAAAAACATTAAGAAGTCTATTCATGTAATAACACTTAATTTTAACAATCACTTGGTAGTTTGAGTGTTATTTATTTGGTTACTTCAAAAAAAAAATAGAAAGTGCTCCGTGTAAGGAATTCCGTGGCTTCCTCAAATATATGTACTTCAAAAATACTAAAACTACATACAGTGGTCGCCACACAAATATCACAGGTTAGCATTTTGCGTTAATATACTGAATTAAATTTATTTTAACGCTTTGGTGGTACATATGCTTGACACCATATACTTCCCCTACTTTCTTACATCACAATAAAGCAGCAGCTTATCTAAATTCGCCTATATTCGGATCGATACCGAACGGTAATATACCAAGCACAGAACAATCATTGTGTAGATTGTTTCGTATTCGTTGCTATTCAACCATTTTTGTTTGCGATCGGGTCTTCTCCGACATTACGAATCACGTACCGATTTTCTCAGCCCAAATCCTGCGGTTTTGTTTGTTTACAAAGCCACCTAAGCGGAAAGTAAATCATCAGAAATGATTACCTTACCATTATGCAATATGATAATGCTGTTTTGTGATTTCCACGCGTTGTTGAGCCGTATATCTCTGCATCATGATGCGTCAAATACTAATGAGCGCGGCTATTACAGCATAACGTCAACATTACGAGTAATACCCTTGTATATATACAAGGGTAATACTGTCAACGTGGCCGTTCAAGGTTATGACACTTATCTTTAAAAGAAAACACATACTGGAAAAAGTCTCATTCTATTTTTCTTTGTTTCAGCAATTCTCTGCTTATGTAGACGATTACGATGAATTTGATGATTTCATGTAGCAGACAGAAGATTTTAGTTCCATTTTAAATAATTATATTTATATATATATAAAGAGGTGATGAAAAATTATATTAACACCTACTACTAATCCTGGTTTACTGTATTTTACTGTGTGAACGCTATAAAATTTGTTACAATATTTAAGAAACTAATTTCAAAAGAAGATAAAACTAGTTTTTTTCAAGCTAAAATACATTATGACTACATTACAACATTGTTTTTTTTTGTCTCAGTCTTATAGCCCTTTAAAGAGTATGCGTTATCAGCATTTTTTCCTGTTGTTAATCTTTGATTAACCTTGGTTGCTTACATCTATGTAATTTGCACTACAATGAGATATAAAATTTTCAAAATCGACCATAGTATTAAAAAATATTCAGGTTGCATCCTTTGTGGCTAGGGGTTGAAAAGATGAAGATCATTTGTTCCCCAAAAATTGTCTCCCTTCAATCAAAAATTGACATGAGATTTTATTTTTAAAAAGGCTTGATTCTTAAACATTCACTGTATTTCTCGAAAACAAAAGGGATGATTTAAAAAATGTATGCATCGTTGCATTGCAAATTACCTAAGCTCTTAAATGGGGTATAATTCAATCCCTAGTGTAATTTAAAATTTCTGGGACACCCTGCAGCTAGATGGCTGAAGCTATAAGAATCATTTGGCCTCTAAAAAATCTTTCGATCAAAAGTTGACGTGTCAGACATTTTGTAAATGTCGTGATTCTTAAATACTCAGGTGTTTCGTTTCCCCACGGACACCTATATAACGATTGCTGTAGTTCGTTGTATATACCTATAGCAGAACCTTGTGATTTTTTTAAAATTCTTAGTATTAATACATGTTTAAATATTTTTTAGCTTTTCAGAAATGTTTGCGTATTATTTTATGAAATAAAGGGAAGGGGAGGGGCCATCGTTAAATTCTTTTAAGGAAGATGCACTAACATAAAATTTGGAAACCACTGATCTGGAATATAAAACCAATTTACATGTTGTTCACAAACATTGTAACTGTAATTATAATTATCTCATTTAACATAATTAAATTTTTGTTTTAATAATAATATTTATCAGGAGAAAATATTTTTTTTTAAGTACACTTGTTCCCTTGTTTATATAGTTTGTACTGTAGAAACCCATCACTTTTTTATAAAACTTTATAAACTACTAAACTTTATAACTGAGAATTTTAGATTTACTGTGGACGATTAGGGGAAATTCATTTCATTTTGTGGGAAGATTCATTTTGAAAGGTTGGCAAACTGCTTGTTCTTAACTTTAACTTTGTTTTTGATAACCTATTGATTTGATGTGTATCCTTTAAACAAATTCCTCATAACTCCCGAGTTTTATATAAATATGTATATTGACTACTATATTAGCCTAGGATAGGAGTTACGAAGGGCAGCAATTACCAGAAAGAACAGTATGAGTGAAACTGTAAGTTTATCATGGTATTTTAAATTGGACTCTTGATACATCAAGTGATATAAATGTATGTTTATACATATATTAATTATTTCAGAATTCATCAACTAGCACAGAAGTTTGGTCAAAGTATGCTAAAGTATATGATCCTCTAAAGATAGGTTCTATTGATGGTACAGATACTGAACCACATGATAAAGGAGTTGTAAGAGCATTAAGCTCTGAATATACCCCTAATAAACATGTAAAAGGCAAACCAGAATGTACCATATTTGTTAGTAGATTAAATTTAAAAACAACAAAAGATACTATTAAAGAAGTTTTTTCTAAGTATGGAAAATTAAAAAGATTTCGACTAGTAAAGGATATTGTCACTGGGTTCCCAAAGGGTTATGCTTTCATCGAGTATGAATCCGAAGCTTCAGCAGAAGAAGCATATAGGCGTGCTTATAAAATGAATATCGATGGCAATATAGTATTTGTAGATTTTGAATGTGAACGCTTATTAAAAGGTTGGAAACCGAGAAGGTTAGGTGGAGGATTTGGGGGAAATAAAGAATCTGGGCAGTTAAGATTTGGTGGTAGAGATAGACCTTTTAAAAAGCCAATAAGCTTGCAACTTATTGAAAAGAATAGAGCTGAAACAAGAGAGGATATTCAGAGGCACCGAAGCCATGATAGATACATAGAAAGAGGTCGACCACAAACTCCAGAATCTGAAGAGGACTTGAGGAGGAGGTACAGTGATCACAGAAATAGGAGACGTAGTAGAAGTAGAGAAGTTACAAGCAAAGGAAGGTAAATCGTAATAGCAAGTTGTTGCAAATTTATTCATACACCTGTATAAAAATGTATATTTAATACACACCATTTTTGTAGCTTTTTTTTTTTAATTTCCTTGACTAGTAAATTTTTGTGAAAAAATTTGGTATCACTGCCAAAAAATAAGACTTCAAGGGGTTCCAGAAATGACTAATTCTAACGGGGATGCTCAAATTTAATATCTAGTTTAAAGTATAGGTCTAAATTTGATGTTTCACTGAAAGATAAGTGTCATTCAATTAAACTGTTTCCCTTCTGAGGCGCTTGTTAGGTCGATATTGCGCAATGTCAGGAAACTAAAATCACATGCGGACTTTGTTAGTATATTAGTGTCTCCTGATTGTACACTAATGCAGTTATCTTAAGTTTGATATTCTTCACCGACAACAGGTGGTGGTGGTCGCTTTTACCAACACAAATCTGGCTGAGGTTGTTGTCTTCATCAGTCGACCAAATGAACATCAGCACTAATGTTTCTTTGGTCGACTTGGTAGTTTGATTTCCTTGTCTTTTTCTTGGGTGCCATTTATATATCCCTAACACAAACGAAAATCAGATAAGCTTATTAACAAGAACGTAATAAGTTACTTAAGTTGTAACTAATTTTTTAAAATCAAAAACCGTATGGATATATAAAATTTTATTGTGCTTTGTGTGATATTCAAATGTCATCGGTATCACATTACAATATAAAAATTATGATTACAAAATAAAGTTTGCTTACATAATTGAATTCTTTCATATTCATACTCTTATATACATTCAAAACAAACAGGGATTTTATAATGCTAAGGGGTTCCCAAATCATCTTGAATCTCCTGGTTATTGGCAACCACATCCAAATTCTCCTAAAATTAAAAACGGTAATATAGATGTTAATTGGTTTACTAAATTACCACCTTTTCCTTCTCTTCAACTGTTTCGTTGCTTTCACTTAATTTCTCGGTATCCTTCTCGTCGTCGTAACTATCAAAAAACGCTTGCCTAGAATCTAAAAATGAACTTTAAACATTTACAGAAGAAATTAGTATTGCTTGCTATACTTGGTTCTGCACAAAGAGCAAACAGTTCGCTTTCTGTCATATCCTTGGTTTCTTCTTCGAATTTCTCAACTTTTGAATCAAATACATCCCAAAATGATGATGAATCAGTAACATCGAATAAGGACTAGAACATTAATATAGTTTGTTTTTAAGTTTTCATATTTCAGAGCTATAACAGTTTTAAATATTATACATAAAAATACAATTAAATTTTGAACCTATATGCAAACCCGTGCATACAAATAGCAGTACCAAGTAAAATAAGCAATTTCACTATACTTTTTTTTCCATTTTGTTAAAACAGTCCTACAAATTCTATAATTGAAAAATCTAGTCTCATCTATCCGAATAACGTTAGTGCGATGTACAACTGGGGGAATCACTCGATTTTAATGTCAGTGTATTTTATGCCAGTGCAATACAGTAGCAGGAATTATCTTTTATCAAACAAAGTGTATGTTTAGGTGGCTCTAGTTATTTGAAGTGTGTTGAATAAATTTTCAACAATTAAACATATTTTAAGTCGATTGTTTTATTGTCATGGCCAGAGCAAAACACTCTACAGAATAGGAGAGAAAGTTAATTTTAAATGAGGGACACAGTTATACGTTTATACAAAATATACTGAATTGTTCAGCTAAGATTATAAATGCAATTATACGGCAAAATAAAAAAGGAAATCGTGGCAAGACTCGTAAAAAACTACTGAAAAAAATTGATAGGCAAATTATAAAGTTTGCCATAGACCCATCTATAACTTCCTCGAATAGTGAGAAGGCGCCTGCTCGAAAAGAAAATTCCCACGCTAGAAGACCAAGACAAGTGCCCTTCTTTCAACTACGGCATGTCACAACACGATTGGAGTTTGCCAAAGAGCGCATGGCTTAGCTGTCCTCTCGATGGAGGAATATACTCTGGAGTGAAGAATCGAAAATCAGTTATATAATAACAATTCCGATGGTCAATATCTAGGACGACCACCGAATTCAGCACCACTCCCACTGTACACAAAAAAAACCATAAACATGGAGGTGCGAGTATAATTATATGGATAAATTTTTCTTGGTATGGGGCGAGTCCTATTTTAAAAATTCCAGGCATTATGACATAAGGTGTGTAATTAGACATATTAAATAACATCATGTTACTGTATGCAGAAGAAATGCCGCTTCGCTGGACCTACCTACAAGACAATGACCCGAAGCACATGGCAAGATGGGTAAAAATTAGTTTAATGAACATAATATCCAATTAATCCCATGACCAGCACGGTCACCAGATTTAAATCCAATAGAAAATCTATGAATTGATGTTAAAAAGGCTGCTGACAGTGCTAAACCTACCAACATAACTATTCTATAAAGTATAAGATAACAAATTTGCTGGATATACTGTAAAATAATGTCACTTTTAACATACACTTACATATACTGCTATTTTTATGCAAAAGTTTGGACAAATGACCCATAAATTTGCTATGAATGTTAAAAACTAGGGATGAACTGTGTTTGCCATTTTCCTAAATGTTTCCATATATGGTTTCATTACTCATCTTATCAACTTCATTGCCTCTTTCTATATTTGATTTTAAAAAAGGCTACGATTTTATTCATAAAACTAAAATCCTTACTATAAATTTCATGAAGACCTCTTCCGCTTTTTGTCTTATTTTTTCCGCATCTGATTCAAATGTTTCTAGAGAATCGCCAGCCAATTTCCATTCCTTCACATTTCCTATATACCGACGTAACCTCTTCATTACATCCACAATCAGTGGATGTTTTTTCAACATTAGTGGGCTAATCTCTAGCCCCACCATTAAATCCATATATTCATAAGCTTTCTTGGGATCAGCTTTATCCAAACCTAAACAACTTTTAATTTTACAATCATAATCTACGAGATCCGCCTCTATCTTGAGATACTTTAATTTTGTCCTTCTACGTTCTAAAATTTTCAATTCATTTATTTGCTTAATGTCTTCTTCGTCAACTTTAATATTCAGGATAAGTTGATCTTTTTCATTTTCCACAGCAACACTGCCATTCTCCAATTTATCCTTTAGCGCTAGTATTCGCTTGGCTTCTTGACATTCTTCGATAGCGCGTTCATACTCGTTATCACAGATTGATGTACTTCTACTATATTTTACACCAATTAATTTATTTGACGGTAACTTAGCTATGACGACTTCATTTTCTTGTACTTCACACTGTTCTGCTGCTTTTCCTATATTATACACTTATTTAGTAACAAAAAAAAAACCTGCACAAAACAATTAACTTACCTTTATAGACTGGAGCTTTGCATTTTACATGCTCAGCCTAAAAACCAAAAACTACTTTACGATTTTTTGAAACATGACAAAAAATTAAGAGAAACATCAAGTTCTTACAATATCAACCACCAACTACATATGTACCAGTGGCGGCTGGTGTATAAGGGCTGCCAGGCTACAGCACTAACTAAACATTACAAAAGAAGTAATCAAAAATAAAAAGTAATTTCCGAAATTACTTTTTATATACATAAACAAAATAAAATTTCGATTATGTATTAATTAAAACAACATTACGTTATATTTTAAATTTAGCTTCCCTACAAAAATAGATACAATAATAAAATTAATACAATGTCTCCGGGCGGAAAATCCCTTAGTCCGGCTAAGGCGAACGGGACTGCCAACATCGTAGCACCGTTTAGTTGTGCCTCGACGCGCGATGAGCGTGTATCGTTTCAGTCAGAAGAACTTTTAAAAGTTCCCTTTTCAAAACGGAGTTTTTGAGAAAAAAGATGAAATTAAATCACACGGATGGCCTACGCCCACAATAACTTAATCAAAATGGACAAAGCAAAACCAATTATAAAGGACAATTCGATTACAAAATTTATGAAGACGTTTCGTGGATGTGGTAAAAAAAACAGATTATTGTGTTTTATGTGCTTGTTGTTTGAAGGTGAACCTTCATGGAGCGCCAGGGGTCCAACAAATTTTGAGCATTTGCGGGAGTATACTAAAAGATACCGTGAAAATAAAATCCACATCATAAACGTTCTTATTCTCACCAATATCGGTCGAGTGAACATTGCCAGTCAGGTAGATAGCGCTTATAGACAATTAATTCAGAAAAATAGTGAACAGATAGAGAAAAATTGATATATTTTGGTATAAAATTTTGTTACCGATAGAAAACGATTTGATTCAAAACGGTATTAAAATTTTAAAGTTATAGCCAAGTTTTTGGCAATTAATAAAATTAAGGTAAGAAATTTTCATTAATTTGTGGTTACTTTTTGTGCAGTCCATACCCGTATAAACTCACGAGCCGCCGCTGATATGCACGAAATCGAACTACATATAATTCATTATATGAAGCTCAAAATGAAGCCAATTCTATGAAATAAAAAAAACAACTACTTCTATGACTTACATATGCGATAACACTCTCCAAATAATCTATTGATACAGTATTTACATCAACAATTTCTTCTTTCTCTGCCAACTTATTTTCTGGTTCAATTTCATTAGCAAGAGGAATTGTGTCTTTTGTTTCATTTACATCATTAGATGCTTCCAGGGCTGCACCCTCTGCAATATTTTCTACAATACTTCCTCCCGTCGTTTCAGATTCAAGGTTCTCATTCCCTTCATCCTCCGCATTTGTCTCTCCTGGAACCACTGTTGATTTTCGGGTTTTTATATTTTTGGTATTATTAATTTCTTCTTCCTCGTCGTCCGAAAATCTGAAGTTTATTTTAAGTATCTTAATAAATATAATAATTTGTAATTAGGAAACGCGCCCGCGCATAGACAATATCCTAGACACGCATATTTCGTGTTCATGCAATATACATATTAAATCAGTTTAATGTAACACATGTGCTAACATGGCTTGCTTTACAACTTGGAACCGAATCGGTCGTAATAACGAGGTATGCTTGTATAATACAGACACCTTGCGCGCACACAAATATTTAAACACTGTAGTGGTCATCATTTTGACCGATATGGGCTGTACCGACCAATAGTCAATTCACAGTACACATTAAGTAAGTGACTTTCAACTTAATAATAAACTGCTTCCAAATGTTTCTAACATGTAGTGAGGCAATATTACATTAACACTTAAAGCGTTTATTATTAAACGCATCATTATTATTCAAATGCAGACAGAATAAAACTTAATATTCTGATACACAACTTTCTAACAATACATGTTACCATATATCTTCTAGGCGCTCACCATACTTCATAATTGGAAGTCGCGGGGCGTTAGATCAGGGAGTGGAAAAATGATTCCAAAGATTTACGTTTTTCTACCCATCTTTCAGAAAATCCTCCTCCAACGCAAAGAAAGTTCGAAGCATCAAATATCTCCAAAAAAGAATGGGGAATGTGGTAGAATCTATTCCTAGAGAATTGCGCTTCGAGATGATGCTTCCTTTTTATTGATTGCTTTTGTGTGATAAAAAAATAAAAATAAGAACAGGTTAAAAAACATATGATAAGTTTTCAATGTTGAAAAAATGTTCCCCATTTAAGTGTTAATATAATTTTGATTGTACATTCTGGCGAGGTTAGATAAGAACTAAAACTTATAAATCCGTCATAGAATATAATTTAAAACAGAAAGTACTACGGTTCTGAATTATTTTCTCTTACAGCTCTGTTTTCAAAATGATGGTCCATACAGAGTGTAACATTCCCGTAGCAATATTTCTCGTCTATGCGCCTGCGTCGCTACCACACGTATATTTACTTTTTTAATTTAACAATTCGACCACTCCTAGTTGTGGATTGTGTAGAACTTTTCACATCCTCGGCGCTTTCATCTGTCTTTTCTTCGTTTTCTAAAAATATAGTATAGATAAATTTGTATCTCACTTAGAGTAAAATGTATTATGTTCATTTATTATAAAATAATAGGATACGGTGGCTTAAAATAAATAAAAAATCCCTTACCACCTTGTTGATCAAAAAATTCTGAATACGTATTTCAGCAACTAAGTTGCCATCCTCAGCAGAAAATGCACCGCACAGAACACCACTACTAACACTAATAACATTGAACATTATTATTGGTTTTCTGTGTGGTGCATATCTCCCAGAGTGCTACGTCTGGCATTATTTTCCTTTGTAGTTTTCTGCTGAGGATGGCAACTTAGTTACCGAAATACGTATTCAGAATTCTTTACTCAACAATTTCATTTGTTCGTTTCGTTCATTTGTGTCAATATACAACAATTTAAAAAGCTGCATAACTTATTTTTAATTTTATTTGATTCTTTAAGAGACCACAAAGGGCCGTGTTCAAAATCAAATATATGTACATAGTTCGATTGTTTGTTTCTTCAAATTAATGCTCGGTTTCTGAAACGAAAAACAGCAGTTATCTGTTCGATATCTTACATGTAAAGCGGCCAGATATCGAACAGATAACTGCTGTTGTTACGTTTCAGAAAACGGGCATAAGTCAGCAACACCCGGTTCGCCTGTAAGCTAAGTAGGTGTATGTAACTTTGCAATTTTTAATATAAAATTTATTTCTCCCATTGGTACGCTTGCAATCGGGGACGTGGACAAATAATATCACACAATAGGCCGAATGTCGAGTCACATGGATTTCAAGAATACTAATTTCTAGTCGCATGCCATAGAAACCGTGCGAAAACGAAAGTAGTCGACTCGAGTCGTATGGCCTCAAGAATAACCCCCGACTCTTGGAGGTTAGCGCCCTTAGCAGTATGAATTTGAATTACATACCTTTGGATTTTCCATTCAATCGATTGTCATGATATATGTATGTAAGTTATGCTATAGTCCAGTTCCCCTTTTAAAGGAAGTATTGCTCTTGGAAATCGCATCAAACGTTAGCAAATCTATTTATAACAATATCAACAGCCATCCAATAGTATATTGCAACAATCTTCGTTATACAAAAGGATAGACATACAGGGTGACGCATTAATGTGGTAAAGCTCGATATATCCGTTATCATATAAGATATCAAAAAAAGTTATTTACGAAAATTCTGAAACGCCGTATAATTCAATGAAATTGTATATTGGGAGTGTGAGGCATGTGCTTAATCTAAATCCGAAATAATATACAGTATCTTCCATTTAAGAAAACGTATGTTTGGTTCACCCTGGTGAAATGAAACATCCTGTATATATGAAAATAATTTTAAAATGTTAAGTTTACAATTTTCGTAAATAATTTTTTTCAATATCTTATATGATAACGGAGAAATCGAACTTTGCCACAGTAATACGTCACCCTGTATACAAAAACATCCGTGTACCAACGGAACTAATAAATGTTTTGTTTTAAATATATATCCTTTCTTTCAACACAATAATGAAAAACAATTTCTTGATAAAATTTTATCTCTTATTCACAATAGAGTCTAGATTAAACTAATAAATAGTTACGAAAATTAGTCTACAATAAAGCACCTTAAATATGTATATATATTTTAACATTACACAATTATCTCAAAACAGTTCTTTTATTTTATTCAAAGGCAAAACGTTAAAAAGAAAGTGCTTTTTACTATTGCACATTAATAAAAATTCAAACAATCCTGTGAAAAGTAATTAGTGTACTAAATGTGATAAGGTAAGTAGCCCTTTCATTATTAACTTATTTTGTATTAAAGGCTATAAAGTGAATAGGGGTTCCGCGCATTTTTGCAAAAAAATACTTACACGTAGATTCCCAATTTCTTTTATTAAGAAAAGCTTTCTCTTTAGCTCAGCTGCACATAATTTAAAAAAAAGCAAAGGATAAGGATTTCTATATTTAAATTAATGCCACCAAATAGGTCTACAATTATTAAACTAAATCTGACATGGCTGTCCATCTATGCGCACGTGAATTACCTGGCCGCAAACAGTTGCAGATGGGAGCTCTAAGCAGCTTTACCTATTTGTGCACACATAACTTACCTTGGTGTTCATCAAGAACTTCCGAACCACATAATTTTTTAAGTTGCATTTCATCATTAACAGATTCTCGTTTACGTTTCTTGCCTTTTTTCTCAAAGACGTCACCAACTGCCTAAAACATACATCCAAAACTATACAGTATATATTTTAAGGGTTGATGTATATTACAGAAGTATCAGATTCTTCATCATTATTTCCATCAGTACCAATCTCTTTAATTTCTGCTTCGATTTGCTCGACAGCTTCTTGATAATCTTTCCGCTTCAAATTTCGATAAAATTGATCTTTATGTTTTAAATAATAAAATAAATCTTCTACTTTAATAGACCCACTAAAACGATATATATTATATGGTACAAATAAGAACACTAATACTTAAAACAGCCCTAATTACAGTAAATACAACATAATTTTGTAAGACAACATCGCACTAATTCTGTACATCTCATCAGAATTTGTCGGCAGTAGTCTTTATACTATAGGGCATAACATAATCAATAAGTTAAAAATAACTTAACTTTAACTCTTAAATATGCCCAATTTTCAATAAAACAAATCCACTTACGTTTCCATGGTGCCATAAAATGTAACTTCATATTTCTTTCCACTTGCTGCAACAATCTAAAACATTACCACTGTAAACAAGCTTTTGCTATACAAAAGGGCCAACATTGTGCTCAATTTTACCTTTGCTGGCCAAGCAGGGTAACCCTTCACCTTGGCAAAAACCTTGTCTCCTACATTAAAAGATTTACTTTTCTTCATCATTGTTAACAGACACGTTATACAAAAAAAGCCTAAACTGAACCAATGCAGTATTAGTTAATCAGCTAAGTATTTAAGGATCGTCACCGTCATAACATATCTTCTCTTGAAGAAAACTACCAACGGATTCTACTTTTGATGCAACATAAAAATGGCGCTACTCTGGTTTTGACAGCTAAATAGCGTTCATCACAGAACAGCAATTAAAGAGATACGCGAGCCCTGTACATTTCGCTGGTAACACGCAACTTCACGTTATTTCAATACAGCGCCCTCCGGTGCGGTACACG
>JARFOC010000372.1:0-12924 GCA_031763485.1 Osmoderma eremita | reverse complement strand
CATACTTAGATCTAATCTTCACATTTTTTGTCGAGTTTTGGGAATATGGTAGAAATGTAGCTGCAGGGGGTCCACCGAAACCAGCAAAACTTTCAAAGTGGTCTATGAGAAAAAAAGTTTGGGAGCCTCTGATGTAAAGCATTAAGTTACATGATTATTTGTATAATTTAATTTATTTATTGTATTTATTCATTGTATATTACATATGGCACTGCGTTTCTATATTTTGTCCTATTGTAGTATTAATTCTAAATTTAATTCTCGCCAATTTCACTTCCGCAACTCAAATGTTATTAAAACATATTTTTAGTAATATCCACTTTTTAAAATTGACCTTGTTGTCCATACGAATTCGTTAACGAAATCATTAGATACTAGCAGATTTTAAAATAGCGCATATTCTAAACAAATGTTTAAAAATAGAACTTATTCAATGTATATACATACATATATATGTATATTGGAGATTCTAGTAGTCAATATATACATCCATACATATTTACAATTTGTGCTTCACAGCTGAATCGAGAAAGAACATTTTTTTCTCTTCCAATCTTCCCGCAGTGTCGACAAAATTTTTTAGCATTTGATGATCGTCATTTCGGGAGAGCGCGGAAGCGTTGTTACGTATTTATGACGCGATTGCGAATCCAATTCCGCTGCCGCCCGACACACACACACACACGCAAAATACGGGGCCCCAACGCCCGCCCGCTGTGTTCCTTTGACAGCGCTACGCCCATAAATATTATGGATTTTGCATGGACTGAATGGATGAATATCTGAGAAGAATTTTATTCCTCCGGAATTAGACACAGATGTAATGCCTCTTTGATTCGAAATTGAATTCGGGAGATATGCGGAAGTGATATGTTCGACATGACATCCGTTCAATTTTTTTTCGAAGACAGGAACAGATTGAAAGGGGCAAAATGGCGATTACAGCACCAGTCTATTGTAAATTTCGGTTTAAATTAGTAAGAAAAATGCCGAATGAAGATAAAGGGACAATTTGAATCTTCGGAAAAAAACAAAATTTTACGTTGAAATAAAACGGTTTGGCGCGTAACAACCCCTTCAGACACGAAGCAGGTTTCTGTGTCAGTAAACGAGTGAATATCCCTGACCTAAATTCCTGGCAGAAAATCTAGTCACCTAGTGGACGAGATACGGAAAAGAAATATCTGCTTGGAAATTTAATTTGTCGAGGGAAATTTATAAATTTATCCTCATAGAAGAAACAACGATATAACGTAATTTACATATAATTGAACCAAGGAAATAAGGACCCGATGAAAATAGTGTTAACCTACAAATGATTATTACATGAAATGTGGATATCAAGGTCAGTCCTCCAGTAACATCAATTTTGTGTCACGCCAAAATCTTATTAAGGCGTTCAACTAAATATCGTACCCCAGTAAAGGTCAAACAAATGAAAATTTGTTTGCACACTTTGTTTGATATACAGAAGTCTACTTAATTAAGTGATTTATAAAAGGCATATTGGAAACCTGTCATTATTATTTTGCAATTCTATCTTAATATCCATCTCGTTTCCAGTTTATAGTAATTCGACATATGACATATGCCAGGTGGTTTTAAACTGTTTCGACAAACTTTGGGATATTATTCTACACAGTCAGACAATTAAAAAAGTCTACATAAATATATGTCCGAAAATCCTTTGTTTCGGAGTTATGAGCTGTTTTTGTATTTAAAGTATCAAAGATAGAAAAGTATATTGTAAAGGCTAATAAAATTGTGGTAATTTTAACCAAATTCTGGTTAAATTCAATAATGCATGTTGACAACTTAATTTTACATCATAATTGCATTATGTCACATTGAGGTAGATGCCCAGAATGTCCAACTCTCACCTTTATAGAGATTTCAACTCGATATTTGAATAACTACCCTATTCCTTCAAACAATTGTAATTGCCTAATTGTTTGGCAAGAATTGTAAACACGCCCCTGCAACTCTTCCACGGTAGCAATGGGGGTGTTGTAGGCAAGACTTTTCAAGAGAATCCCATAGGAGAAAGTCCATTGAATTGAGATCAGGTGATCTTGACGGGTATATTTAGCAAAGACGGCTGTATCCGATACTCCTCTTGCATAAAATTAATTAATACGGGACATGCGTTTATTAAATTTTTTAAATTTTGTTCAGACATTTTTAAGTCTTCCACATTTTCAAGGCGCCCGTTTTTTTTAAACATTTTAAGACTTAAATTTACAAGGGGGTCTCGTTTTATTATTTTTATTTTGTTCAGGCGTTTTTAAATCTTTCACATTTTCAAGGGGACCCCCTTTTTTATTTTTTTATCTTTTTCAAACATCTTTAAGATTTAAAATTTTCGAGGGGGGCCCCTTTTTTATTTAATATGTGGAATATGTGGATAGGAATCCACGTATTTCGGAAACACGTAAAAAACAAAAAAGGGGTTTCCTTAAAAAATAAAAAGTTATAGAATTAAATAAAAAAGGAGCCCCCTCGAAAATTTTAAATCTTGAAAATGTTTGAAAGAGATAAAAAAAATAAAAAAATGAAAATGTGAAAGATTTAAAAATGCCTGAACAAAATAAAAATAATAAAACGAGACCCCCTTTTAAAAAAACGGGCGCCTTGAAAATGTGGAAGACTTGAAAATGCCAGAACAAAATTTAAAAAAATGAAAAAAGGGGGCCCCCATTTTAAATGTCTTAAAATGTTTGGAAAAAATAACAACAATATAATAGGAGGTGGGTCCCCTTAAAAATTTAAAGGTCTTAAATAAGTCCACCCCGACCTAGGTAAACAGAACTGAATACGGGAAATGTGGATTTCCTGTTGCCGAAGCCAGTGGCAGAACTCAGTACTTCTAACATAATGCGTAAGTGTAATACTTTGAACCAGTTGAACACGTTACGGGTATATTGCTGCTCATATAATATTTTCCAAACGGTGTCTTTGAAGATTCCTTTCGCCATCGCAATTCGTTGTGTAGCCTTGCGTCATCTTCTCCTTGGTACTACACTCGTTCTTCTAAATTAGTAGTACTAACTGACCCAGATCTGTCGTGCCTTAAATATACTCCTGTCTGGAATTCTTCTGCTGGGAAGCTCTTGATACAAGCGATGTTCTTCTCTGGTATTACTTTGAACCCAGCCGTCATAAAGTGCATGTCTCTTAATTCAGTAACAAGTTCATTTTAATTAAATGATAAAATGTTTTTGCAAGAAATTTTATTGTTTAAAATCAAAAAGAAATTGAACAATAAGAAATAACTAACAGAAACGGTATTAAATGATTCATAGTTTCGAAACGCATGGTTCTCGGACAAGTGTTTATATAGATATTTATAATTGTCGACGGGTATAGAGTTTGCAATGTGCTATAAACACATTTGTTTTTTTATTACAACATCATTGTGTACTTAAATGTCAACCAACTAACTCAACTGTATAATTGGGTATAAACCTTCCCTAAATCCCTAATAGATATTCACTACTACCAGTTCATTTTGCCAAATGTATATACACATAAAACGTTGAATCGTAAAATTCAAGTCGTAAAGTTTAAAGGCTTATCTGCCTACAGACTGCCCTTGATTTTGTTGCATCACGGATATATGTATGTATGTACATTAGTCCAAATAGTTATGTTGTTTGTGTGTCCTTTACGAACGATTAATTCTCTTTTTTGTTTTTATAACGTCCCAGAATTTCCATTGGCAATTTTCGCATGATTGTTATGATACATAGTTCGAATTGATCTAGAAAATAAAATATCCTGAGCCGTCTATAATTGCTTAAATGCAAATTACTTATCAAATGATTCGCTAATATTGGCATAGGAAGTTATCTTTACTGTACGAACAATATTTGCTGAGAATTAACATACGTAAGTGCTTGAAATAGAGATATTGTGTGCTTACGCACTTTCTTATTTGTATAGTTAGAGTAAATTATCGCATATGCCTGGATAATACAATACATTGTAAATTCTGTAAAGTTATACAGCATGTTTAATATGCACTCACTACAATAATGAGTAATACACCTAACAGCTGGACACAAATAAACTACCCTGAGTCCACGTCCAATCAGCGATAAGAACACGTGTTCACGTACAGGTCCGGTGTTAACATGTAAAAAGTATCTAGCATATAAGTACATAAAGCCTTGAAACTATTACATATTGTTTTTCTGATTGATATTTCAAATCCAGCTTGTATATTACAACGTTAATCAAATAAATAAAATACGTACTAATAAAGTCGACTAGTACAGGCGGACGCCTAACAGCTGGTTCGCCGACTGATTCCTTTTTATTGTTTTTAGTGGATCGAAAATATATGTATTCATTTGTTCGGTAAACTGACACAACGGCAGCAAATTCACTGCCCCGAATTATGTCGGCAAATAATTTATGTTTATGATGAATGTATCGCATGTAGCGGCCGGCACGCTGTTGACTATAAATCATTTGCGCCGGTAAATGGAATTATCGTCAGAAGTAACTGGATCGGTAAATAAATTTACTGGTTTCCAAATATATTAGCGCGGGGAAAGGATTATAGCAGATACAGATCATATGTAGTGGTGTTATTCAAGTGGTGTTGTGTGTGGTGGATATCTCCCATAGTGCGACGTCTAACATTATCTTCCTTCGTAGATTCTGTTGAGGATGACAACTTAGTTGCCGAAATACGTATCCGGAATTTTTCATTCATCAAGGTGGTAAGGGTATTTTTTATTTATTTTTATTATTTTTTATTTTAACAATACCGTATCTTATTATTGGTATTTTATAATAGGTGAGTGACATAGGAAGGAAGATTTAAAACTCTATTTGACTGTATTAAGAGCGGATAGAATAGATTGCCACGTCAAATGAAATCCTAAAAAATATCAAATATAAAAAAATGATAAAATTATACAAATAAAAAAAATCACAAAGAATATGGGGCCCTCCTCCAATTATATTTGTATTATTTTTTTAAGCATTTTTAAGAGCTTTAAATTTTTAAGAGGACCCTCCTCCAATTATATTTTTGTTATTTTTTCAATCATTTTAAGACATTTATATTTTCAAGGGGAGCGCCCTTTTTTATTTTTATTTTATTTTCATAAAAAAAATGATAAAATTAATTATAAAAATTTAAAAAATCATAAAGAATATGGGGCCCTCCTCCAATTATATTTGTATTATTTTTTTAAACATTTTTAAGAGCTTTAAATTTTTAAGAGGACCCTCCTCCACTTATATTTTTGTTATTTTTTCAAACATTTTAAGACATTTATATTTTCAAGGGGGGCCCCCTTTTTTTATTTTTTTTTTATTTTCATGAAAAAAAAATGATAAAATTAACTATAAAAATAAAAAAAACACAAAGAATATGGGGCCCTCCTCCAATTAAATTTGTATTATTTTTTAAACATTTTTAAGACCTTTAAATTTTTAAGGGGACCCTCCTCCAATAATATTTTTGTTATTTTTTCAAACACTTTAAGACGTTTACATTTTCAAGGGGGGCACCCTTTTTTAATTTTTTTTTATTTTCCTCAGACATTTTTAAGTGTTTTACGTTTGCAAGGGGCCCGCTTTTTTATTTTTTTCAAACTGTTTAAAACTTAAATTTGCAAGGGGGCCACCTTTTTTATTTAATTCTATAACTTTTTTTAAGGGGGCTCCCTTTTTTCGTTTTTTACGTGTTTCGGGAATGCGCGGATTCCCATCCACATATTCTCAATACACGTGTTCCGAATTAATTAATTTTGTGCGGGAGGAGTAATCCGATGTCTTTGCTAAAAATACTCACCTTTGTGCATAAATAAATTATACTTATGATATACAGATATGTTGAATAAAGATGGGAATTGTGTCAAAGTTGTAAAAATTCCATCTTTGCGGAAATGTTAGTCACAAGATTGCGATTTGAATACATTAAACGGAAGCTGTCTTTATTTGTTTTTAGATATATACGGATCGCGCCGAACATTCGTATAGGTATAAAATCTTAATATCATCATTTAATCAGAAATTTATTTGCTCATTCTTATTAATATTATTCAACGTGTCAAGAACGATTAAACATTACGTTTTACCCCATTAAACGCAAATAAACCAGGTCGAATTGAGCCAAATCACGTACGTACTAGACCTATAAAAATATCGTGCGAGGGCCTACTCACAAATTGCTTTATTTCCACTCGCTCCCTTGGAATATTCTAACCGAATTGGATCATTGAAACATACATTTTGTACGTTTGCTACCTGACACAATATATATTTACTCGTATATACATATTTAGGGCGCATACCCATCCGTTTCGTGTATATATTCAAGACCTTTCGCGTCGCCTTTACGAAAAAGGAAAGAAGAAAAATGTAAACACTATGACAATGGGTATTGCGTGACGAAAACCATAAATAAAAAGTAACTGTAAAAGAATGAAGCAATGGAAACGTACGCAATGTCAAAAGACACAACCGAAGCAAACCACGAAAGTAAACATAGTCGGAATATATTAAGCAACAACACGCGTTTTAAAAACGCAACAGAATTATGTATATTTGCCCATATCATATTAAAATTTAATGGAATAGAATGCTTACATATACAGCAAGGTTACATTATACGAATCGTTATCCTAACCTACAAATGTCGCAGGAAATATGACGTCATGTCTTAACGTTAGTTTGACGTTGGTTGTATAGAGTATTGGAAGACGTAATTTTCACTTTGTTTGCAACGTCATGAATGACGTTATACAGTCCCTTTGTTTAAGCTAAATATCACCACAATTTTCGACAGTTTTAGTGTTGTTTATGTTAGATAAAGGGACTGTGTATCGTCTTCCAGAATTGGTAAACACATGAATGTTTTTTACTCCTGTAACTTAACATAACCTTGATAAATAATACTGAATATTATAATATATTGTAAGAACTAGTGCTGCACAACCGAGCAGATGTTGCAACCGGTTAACCATATACGCATAATCGGTTAACCGACGTGGCTGGTTAAAAGTCGTAACCTGTACAATACGCCTTATATAATTCGTAGAAAATCAATTAAATACTGCTTACCAACTGTTGCTTGTTAGCTCGTCTTCACTTCTCGAGATGCAGACACATTGGTGTTGGAAAGTTCTTCAACAAAGAAAAGATACACGACTAAAAATATTTACGTTGTTGAGTTTATTGCTTTTTTACCTTGTTGTAATTTATGCTAAACATTATACATTCACTTCATATTTCATGGTTTCGATTTCAAGCACATATCTAATAAGCAACTCTGTCGCTTATGTGTTCTAATAGTTAACGCCCCGTCACAAAGACATTCAATTTGAAGTTTACTAATTAATTAACGCTCGTAATTACATACAGAATTCATGTCGGTAAGCTCGATCATGACTGAAATACGTTCTAATCTTACAAAGACGTTAATTAGGCGTTCCGTAACGGAAGTGCAAACACATGGACATGTATGTAAGCAAGTAAGAAGTGTCGTCGAAGGAAAGAGCAAATTGAAGGTGCACAGCATCAGTAATCAACACGCCACGTTAAGAATCGACACAACTCGTTTAAAGAAAATCATGTCGGTAATATGCGCAAGGTTCAATCCCGGGTTTTTAATGTATAAAATATAAGCAGTTGTTTATATGTTGTGTACATTATCGAACAGTGTTTTTATGTGTGTTCCCTTGTTTGTAATTCATCAACAGTCGGACATGTATCCGGTTTCATTTAACGAACATATTGTGTGAATGCAAATTTGCTAAAAGGAAAGTCATTGCTTATAAGTCAATATACTCTGGTACTTCAAAGCTTCAATACGTCATATTTAAACAAACGCCAAAGAAAATCTTTTCACCTTAGCTATGGCATCCTCTCCTAAAATTTTAGGTGTTTGCAGGAAGAATAAGCATGAACCAGATTCGTTTACATTACGATCTAAATAACACGTTTAGTGGGGTCCTAGAGTTAGAACCCAGGAACGAATTCGATGGTTTTACGCAGTAAGTTAAGCCCAATTTCATAAATACAGCAACGTTCCATGTTAAATTTTAAAGCATCTACCTCCAAACCTAACTCAAACAACGACTCAAGAGGACAAAACTAAATATATCAACAGAAGAAACATAGCTAAGAAAATCATAAAAGCCCAAAAGATGTGAAGAATTCGGAAGAGAGCGAGGTAAACTATATACTAATAACAGTAGACATTTTTGGGGAGTAGTTGAGAAATTAAGGGAGAATAGAAGACAAGAAATCAGGGGGATAACGATAAAAATAAAGTATTAAAAACGGAAATCAAGGAAATACTTGAAATTTGGGCGGACTATTACCCAGAAATGTTGGCAAAAAATAGAAACCAAGAGGGCATATAAGCGGTAGAAGAAAATGAAGGGATAGTGGAATATGAAGAAGATGAAGGAATAAAAATAAAAGAAGTTAAAACATTGAAATTTTGTAAAGCATGTGGAGAAGATCAATTAGAAGCAGAGATCATCAAATTCATGGGACATATTCAAAAAGATATGGAAGGAAAAACCAATACCGGAAGATTGGAAAAATAAAATAATATTTCCAATATATAAAAAAGGTGAATATACATTATGTGAGAGCTATAGAGATATTTGTCTTTTTTCGATTGTATTTAAAATGTACACAAAGATACTACAGAAGAAACAAAAAAGTGTATTGGATTAGCAGATGAACGAGCGACATACAGAGAAGGAAAGCAAACAACAGACAATGTCCACATAATCAGAAGTCTATCAGAAAGGGAAATGGAAAGAGGAGAGATGTTTGTGGTGTTCATAGATCTAAAAGCAGCGTTTGACACTATCAACAGAGCTCACATATGGAACTACCCAAGACGTATGCAAGTGAAACTTGGACGACAAATAAAAAGCATGAAAGTAAATTGAATGCGACGGAAAGAGATGCTCTTAAGAAAAATATAGGGAAAAAAGCAGATATGATACAATACCAAAGAAGCAGAACTTCTCAAGGATTGTACTTCAAATTTCCCATATTGTCGCTCAACCTTAATTTTTTTGCGACACTTGTGGACAGCAGAATCGCGTGAAACTTTGCAGGTATGGTAAGCCATATATGCTCAGTACACCCTGAAAATTTCAACAGCCTTCACCCTCTGGTTCGGTCTCTACGCTCCTCCAAAATTCCTGGATTGTACTTCAAATTTGCCATATTGTCGCTCAACCTTAATTTGTTTGCGACACTTGTGGACAGCAGAAGAAGCAGAAGAAATAATATGGGGATTATGGAGAGAAAGCAGCGACGATGGTTCGGTCATTTAATAAGAAAGGAAAAGGACACACTATTAAGAAAGACGACGGAATCAGGAGGAGAGCAGGGAAGAAAAAGGGGACGACCCAGAAAAAACTGGATGCAAAAGATCGAAGAGTAGAGGCAAATCAATGATAGAGATGAAAAGGTTCGCGAAGAATCGTGAAGTATTATAAGCTTGTCGCGCTCCTTGCAAGAAAATTCCTGTCGCGACTTGTTTCTTTCTCAGCTTATAAATTTCCGTTGCAAAATACGTCTCGCGTATTTCGTTAGTAGTTGCTCAAGGGAGTGGAAGATAAAAGTAAATAGTTGTATTTCTTTCTTTGGCATTAAATGAAACTGAAAACGTATAAATGGGTGGAAGAAAAGAAAACAACATATGGCAGTTTTATTTTAAAACCACAGATCCAAGTAAATCTGGGTGTAAAGCAACTTGTAAAAACTGCAAGAAAGAACTTCACGGGATAGTTCAATGACACCATGATATTTGTAATAGGCAGCAAGAAAAGAATAGAGGTAAATAACAATAATTTATATTTTATATTATTATAATAATGTTTTATATTATTATTATTAGGTACTTATTTCATTTTTATTTAACTTTCTTTTCTTTTCAGACACTCAAATGACGCTTGACAGCTCTGTAAGCTTTGCTTGTCTGTCGCGAGTTCCACCACACTCATGGCGGACTGGTCAGACCTTAGAAAATCTCCACCAAGAGTACCAACACCAACGACTTTTGAGCAGGTCCAAAAATATATATGTTTATATTATCTACTTCTCGTTTATTTTTTTAAAGCGTTGCGTTTTAGAATATTTTTATATTATGTTGTATTTCAATAAAAAAAAGTTGAAAAAATTTGTTTGAATTAAATCATGATGTTAATTTAAAAAATCAAGTGAATTAATCGTGATTTTAATCGTGATTTAAATCAGTTGATAAAAATCAGCCCACCCCTGGTATTTGTCCATATAAGGACAAATCGGTTCTTATAAATTATCGAGTTATTTTATATTTTCATCAATTCATCAATAATGCCACGAGATATGGAAAACTCTTATCCTTTAACTTCTAATCCATTCAAAAAACTTGCCCGCGTTCTCCAAAAGATTCTTTTAGACGAACAAGCTAGCGAGAGTCACAAGATCTTTCATCTCCAATCGCGTTCTCACTCACACCTAACTGTCCAGGCCTTAAACGCTTATAAGCTCGGACTATACAACCGTAAGTTACGAACTTACAGCGAAGACAGGGGGAGAGAGAAATAATAGATTATGTAATATGTGATGGAGAAGCCCATATGATCTATAACACCTCATCAAGTATGCAAATCTATTTTGGAGAAATATATCCCGCTCTTCGCTTTATACTCAACCCTACTCCGGTTCATTTCGTTAATTATTAGATGCTAAATATTTATTGAATCCACCGGAATTGTCTCCCCCGGTCGGCAACACACCATTTTCCGTGTGGACGTGCAAATACCCGTCATGCACAAAGTCCAAGTGTCCCTACTACATATTCATGTATGTACGTTTGGAGTACTCATATCACGGCTCGTGCGAATGCAACAATAACGTAACAACCAACAGGCTGTTGCAACGAACACACCACGGCATGCAACGTGTTCAGTTACGATTGTACCTAAACGGACGTATCTTCTGGATAAGTTACGACGCGACGCGCGCTGCGAGCGCGGTAACGTCATGATTTATTGTCGGACATGATTCGCAAACTATTGCCTCCCCTGTCGATCTCTATGCCGAGCGTGTAGCAGCGTGGGGGAAGCGCATCATTAAAGGGAGAACGTGGTGGTTAAAATGGATTAAGTTTCCGATGATTTCTTCGACCCTTTTAGTTGAAATAAAATACGGTATGGCATACATTTGATGCGATCTGTCACATCATGATTGGAACGTGAATTGAATACTTAACTAGAGCTTCTGGATGAAGCAAATCGTTTGACGCAATTGCAAATGGGGTTTTTCATTGCCCGTGCTATAGGTGTGTAGAAAAATTTAAAGATTATAAAGGATATAAAAGTTTGCTTTGAGAAGAACGCGATGTATTCGTCCATAGATGCAATATAATGATTTTAAAAAGGCTTCATATGGGGTAATAAGACGATAAGTTGGGAAATTATGGTATTGTGGCGTCGCATTACAAGCTCTAAGAACAATGTTTTTCTTCATGCTTGCCAGTTACCATTGGAGTTACACAAGTATCGGTGTTAGGACTGATTTTCTTTTTACTCCTTACTGGCGATATTGCTTCATTCATGCATCAGTCCTTGTTTCAAACTTCCCAGATTGTCGCTCAACTTTAATTTTCTTCCGACAGTTCTGGACAGCCCAATCGCGTGAAACTTTGCAGGCATAGTTAGCCACATATGCTCAGCACACGCTGAAAATTTCAACTGCGCATACCCTCTGGTTCGGTCTCTATGCTCCTCCAAAAGCAGACGACACGGCAGCCTTGACATCAGAAGAAAATCCTCGGAGGTGCAAGCCGATCTAAATGAGTTTCTTTGTAATCAGGGGCAGTGGTTTGCTTAGAGCATCTTAGCGATCAATGTAGCCAAAACTAATTATATGTGTTTCCATTCTTCATGCTATATGACCCTTAATTGTAACGTGGCATACAATAGTTTACCTTTGGGGCGTCCGACAAAAGTTAAATTCTTGGGAAGGATTCTGGTTGAAAATTTGGGTTGAGGTCCAAATCCTAAGAGTCGCACAAAGAAAACTAAAATCTGCTGCTCTCAAATTAGAAGCCTAAAATATATTTTAAGACAATCCACTTTAATTTTATTACAGTGAAATTTATTTACCAATCGTTTCTGGCATAGTTTCTCGGGCCTTGTCGAAGCAACCCATGATGTTTTCTTCGCTTAAGTCATTGGCCGTACCAACACTGCTATACGACAGGGAAACAAGTCCAGAGTGCAAGATGTTGAAATGAAATTCTTGAGAGAGGTTAGGGAATGTACAAAATTAGATCATATGAGAAAAGGGGCAAATATTTCTTCGATACAGAATCAAGTCAATCATTATCAAAGCAACTGGTACCACCGTGTAGAACAGATGGCTGAAGATCTCTTGCCAAAGTTATAATTCTACTACCAGCCGAAAGGAAGGCGTAGTATTGCACGTTGTGAATCATCAATGTATTATTTTTGCAAAAATGCAATTTTTTTACGAAGAGCTTATTTAAGGCATAGGGCGTATTAATCAAAATATGCGAATATGGTTAGTCTCACAAGAAGCATTAGTCGATCTTTGGATTGAATATGAGCAGTCGCTTTTGTCTGTTTCATATTTTTATAAGTGTAAATATTATCTGGTGGGACTAATCCTGTATGTGTGGCGTTGTAGATGTATTTACCTTGCATAGATTATTAAGAAAACACACATATCACCACTGCATGTACATGTACATATATTTCGTATTTTTGAGCACTAAATTCGATCTTTTCGCCGATACAATAAAGATAGCCGCGATAAGCGCAATTCCACGGCGCATCGACTGGTGAAAACTAAATTGCGATAGCTCTAACCGTTTCCGAGATATTAGCCAAAATGTGTGACAATATAGGAAATTTGAAGTACAATCTA
>JARFOC010000371.1:382577-397023 GCA_031763485.1 Osmoderma eremita | reverse complement strand
CACACTCGTACACTGTAAAAACTTCTAAAAACTTGCTTGTCGGTCGGAAACTTTTATGTGGCCACGAGTGTACATAAGAATATGGATAGTTGTATAATAGATGTTCCAAAATGTTAGTCATGATCATATTTCTTCTTGCTTGCGGAATATAAAAATAAGTTGTATTAGGAAAAATCGTGGTTTGATTTTATTTTTATATATTGTAGCTTTAAATTATATATATTGTTATATATATTGTTACTTTAAATTCCATGATTTTGATATTGATAAAACCATGACGGTTTTTTGATGCTATGTTTTTAAACTTAGGGCAGGTGTTAATGCTATTGCACTTAACGTAAGTTTCAGTTTGAATACTGAGGATTGCATCGATAAAACATAAAGGCTTGTATGAGTTTGATACATGGAACTATTAAAATGGGAATGGACAGATTCATAAGCATTGGTTGCTTTGTTTAGAGCAGCAGTGGCGGCAGCCTATATAATCGGTGGAAATTGCGAAACGGCAGTTAAATAATTCTCTAGAAGGTAATCAGAAAATTCTTCTAGTTAATTATTAATTATTTCATAAAATTGAAAAAAAAAAAGTTTATTTAAACAATCATGAACTTCTAACGCTGATTTTGGTAAAACCGGTAAAAGTTTTCGCCTGGCGTAATACATGTTTTTTTTACGCAACGTAAGTCATTCATAGTCAATAGTTGAAGTGGTCTGCTCCTTAAACAATTCCTTCCTAATAATTTTAGGTTTTTCTGTTGTCATTTTCGGCTTTTCTTTTTGAACTTGACCTTGTAGCATATTTTGTGATTTCGGATCACGAATGTGGCTGTCATTCAAACTTGAACTAATTGAACAAACTAATTGACTCACCTAGCGTATGTATATGTCCTTTACACGAATTCTTGATGCACCTCCACTTAGCTTTGGCGGAAGTCAATTTCCGATTGTGCTCTTTAGATTTGTAACACTTGTAACCCAATAAAAGTTTTCCTCTTTGGCTGAACATTTCCGTCAACTCCGAAACACCACCATTTGTAGTTGCCATTTCAACAATTTACGGAGCACAAACTTTCACAAATTTCATGCACACTTCCAATATTGTAGCTCTACAATAACTAACAGTTTAGAGAACAGCACATTAACAGTACATTAAGAAACGATTAAGGAGTAGAAGATTAAAGTGGTGGAAAATATGCTTCCATATCTACCTGCGACACTTTGTGCTGAGATGCACATTTTATGTTTGTTTATAAAACTTTTTTTTGCAAACATGTGCTCGGCGGGGCGTGTATTGTATACAGGGTGAATTCTTTCCAGCTGCGGATAAGCTAGATAAAGAGTAAAAGAATCGGCTAGGTGTTTGGGTTTGTTAGAACAGGACACGCATTACCTTGCTGTATGAATGCATGGCTTGTTTCATCTCTGTCTAATGCATAGATACATCGGAGTAATACATTTCTTGTTCGACATATTAGACTCGTTTTGCGTGTGCACTTTGTATATGCCAGTTAGCATGGATAACGTTATGCATCTATCTGTCTCTTACTCCACGACCAAAATTTGTTTGGTTGTATACGTACCTATCTAAAATACGACTATTGGCCACATCTGTGTGTCACTATTGGTGCTAACCGTTGACCATATAGACATACATATATACAGGCTGTTTACATTTTTTATTCATTCCTTAATTTGTGCTTTTAAGACAATACAAAGATAAACACAAAAATTGGAGATTGTAAAATCGAAAATAAAAAAACCAAAATCTTAAAATGAAAGAAAAAATTGGTTTCTGCATATGAACAAAACCATGTTATGTAATTATAGTTACTCTGTTTCTAATGAAAATGTAACCTCCTTGGGCTAATTAATAAGGATATTGCTTATAATACAATAATTCATAATCCATAGAAATTGAATTTACCATTTGAATAATATTTATGGTTAAATATGTTTATGTTCCCGTACGTGCATATCTGCCTTTAAAAACTACGTATAACCCAAATACTAAAGCGATAAAAGCGAATAAATTACTATAGCGACTTTAATCAAGCGACTTAAATTAATATTTCGTTTCTAATTCACTATAATTAACTGAAAGGTTACTATTATTACTGAAACATTTATCACTCTACGTCGTTTCATTTAAATTACGCGTCCAGGATAATTTCTTACTAATTAGAAGTACACCTGTTAGAATAATTTTATACGTATTTCATTAATCCCGCGTTCTCAGCCGCTATACCGCTTTGACATTTACTAATTAATATTTCAATATAGAAGAAATTAGGAACGTCCGTTTCACATTTGTCGACGAGATCTGTTGACGCGAGCGCACGAAGAACTCCACCGCGGTAAAGAAAAATCCAATGCTCTAATTCGTTTGGGAAACATGTCGTGGAAAGTACAAGTAACGAGGCGGGTTGTACCCAACACACCTTTAATCATTACATGTGAGTTCCTTACTAATCACTTTTGTCGCACCGTTTGTTAGTAGTTCTTTTAACTACGCGTACGTGTCCTCCGCTTCTAAGACATATTTTTTTTAGTAACTAGCGGCTATTTAAGATTCAACGCAAACGGTAGGATACGTATCGGTTTTAAGTTGTAAAATCGTGGTAGTAATAAGAATTAACACGAAAAGGAACACGTCCCTTTTTAACAATCGAGGAAAGTAGAATATGTATATGTATGTATGTATGTGGGCTTTCGCGGTAAGTTTACTTCAAAGTGGAGGAAAAGTGCAGAGCCTGTCTGACGTGTGTATGATCATTAATTACGCAGTGAGTATACCATTCCCTTAGTGGTATACAAGGTGTGACAGTTTAATTCCAGGAATGACCGTGAGGTGTCGTCCGTGACCTGTATTTTGTTGAAATCACAGGAGTATCCGCCTTTATACTTTATTCACCGAACAGATGGAGTACAAAAATGCGTGATACGAAAACTAAGCTTTATATTGGTTGGTAAGAACTCCCGAAAAGTCCATTGCAAACGATGTAAATTAAAAAATCGTATTAAAAGGCGCCCTTAAAAATTGAAGAAGCGATTATTCGAATGATCCTATACATCATAGATGTAAATAAGGGTAAAAATAGCATCATAAGATCTAAGACTAATATTCTGTTTGTTTCCTGCTAAAAACAAATATATAACAATTGCACTGCTAAAATAGGACGGAAAGATAATAAACTAAATTCCTTGATTTAAAATGTATAGCAAAATGTATAATACATTTATGTATATAATTAAATGTAACCACAACATAATCCCTTTATTCCTCTAGGGCGTCGTGCATTTATTCATTTCAGTTTTGATCGCTTCTTTTTCCTCTATATTCAATATTTGTATCTTTTTTAAGACTGTACTAACACATAAAATATAAGCGCCAAAGTGGAACAGTGTTAATATATTTTATATTTATAACAAATGTACAATATACAGAATTTTCGTAAGCATAAACACATCTATAATCAAAACATCTTCTAAATAAAGTAAAACCTGGGATTTCTTTTTAGTACGACAGAAAGTACCCACTTCTTTAATAACATATTAAGCACCGTTTTACTAAGAAAAATTATATTCCTTTGAGCCGATCACAGGTCAATATCTTCCACCTACGCCATCTTATACACTATTATTTATTTGCTCCACCTTAAAATAAAAATCAGATTGCAATAGACAGCAAAAACATAAAATGAAAGTTTACTTTTCATTATAAAGACGAATATGTTTCTGAAATAGGTTACAAATAGTCATAGCTAGATGGAAATAACTTTTTTTGTTTTCCAGTGTAAAACCGGCTTCGCACGTGTACGATGCATTATCATCACGTGATCGCTCTATCTGATATACTTCTAAGAAAGTTAGACAACCTTGGTCTGTCGCATACCTCCGTCGAACTCATGAATTCTTATTTAACAGATCGATTGAATTATGTATTCTTCAATGGTTTTCGTTCTTCCGAGTTTCGTTCTACGTCGGGTGTTCCTCAAGGTTCCTGCCTTGGGCCAATTTTGTTCATAATTTATATACATGATCTGTTAGAAAATCTTGATGATGAGGATGTAGAGTTGATTCAGTCAAACATTGACATAGTTACGCGTTGGTGCACGCTGAAGAACTTTAAATTAAATGCTGACAAATGTCAATGTGTATCCTTTACCCGAAAGAAAAATCGAGTTGCGCCAATGCACTATATTGATGGGAATATTGTAGCTACGGGCGAATCGATTAGGGATTTGGGTGTGCTTTTTGATAGCCGTTTAAGTTTTGTTAAACATGTTCAGAATATCGTCTCTGCTTCCTCTAAGTGAATTGGCTTCATAACGAGAAATACGAAACCGTTTGATGATGTACGCACCCTGAAAACGATATACTCTGCATTTGTAATAAGTTACCTTGAATATTGTAGTGAGATTTGGGCTCCATACCACATCTGCCAACAGTTAGTTTTGGAAAGAATTCAGCGCCGATTTCCAACATTTTTATCTTTTAAAATTGATGGCGAATATCCTCTAAGACGTCTAAGAGGTATCGACTATAACACTTTGCTTGAAAGACACAATATGGATTCATTGCTAAATCGTAGAAATATATCATCTCAACTTATATGGAAACTGATTAATGAGCGACTTGATTGTACAGATCTCACTTCCATGGTTAACCTTCATGTTCCTCTCAATTCATCTCGTTATTCCTGCACTTTCTCCTTACCTACTCCTAAAACCAATCTTTTACTCACTTCGCCCATTTTTAATATGTGTAAACTGGCAAATCACAATTATTATATTTTCTTTGATGCCCTGTAGTAGAGGATCGTTAGAGCAGTTTTATGTGCTTTTTATGTTCATGTTTACTTTAGTTTTATTAGACACCTGCGACGTATATGTGTATGTGTATTGTATGTATTCTTTATATGTCCTTTAATTGGTTTTCTGTTGGACAATAAACTTATATTATTATCTGTTCGGTGAGCAAAGTATAGATATGTCTAAACGAACACATGTGTAAACTTCAAGCTGATTAGTTAGCTATTGAGAAGATAATAGATATCCACATGTACATTTCTGATCGAAATTTAAAGGAAGATGTTGATATAAAATTTTCTATGCTACTGAAACGTTACCTTTTTGTAAGTGGTATCACACGCTATCAAAACGTCGGGTGTATTTGAATGTCATAAGAAGTTCAAAGATGGTCCAGCAGATGTGACGGTTGACCCCAGTAGCGGAAAAGCAAAAACAATAATGACGGACCTTAATATTAAGAGAGGGAGGAAAATGCAATGGGTCCAACAGACGTTAAGTGCGAGATTGTTAGCTGAAGAATTGCAGGTTAATCAAGAAACAGTCTATTTTAATTGGTATAAGATTTCTCCATAGTTTGTGGATCAAATCCTGACGGACGAACAGAAACAACGTCGGCTTGATGTTGAGACTTATCTTTCATTAAGTCTGAATAGTGATGCACCTTAGTGCTTCCAGTACTACCCAGAAACAAAACGTCAGCGCACAGATTAATACCATGATTGTGTGTTTCTTCAATCACACCAGGATGGTCCACCATGGATTTATTGAGTAGGATGAAACAGTCAACCAATATTGCCTCGAAGAAAAAGAGCCGAATTTTGGCCTTACAATTAGATTCATTCATTGGATTGGATTGGATAATGCGGTGAGTCACAGTGCCGCCATTGTGTGAGACCAATTAGCCAGAAGAAATTACCCAATTAGGGCGTATTATTCACGAGACTTAGCTGCCTGGTGTTTTTGGTTTCTGTCCAAAATTAAGAGCTACGCTGAAAGGACGAAGATTTTCTACTACAACTAATGTCGAACGTAATATAAGATAGCTACCCAACTGTATTCCGTAAAATTTGTTGCATGCTTGCTACCAAAAAATGAGAATATCTTTGCAATGAGTGTGATGCCCAAGGGAAGTACTTTGAAGGGAACAGAAGCCACTAGTGTACCACTTCACATATACAGGGTTTAAAAAATGCATCACGAACTGTGAGAGAGCATAGTTTGGCCCAAAATATTCAGGAAAATCTTCACATGGGTTCCCACATGGGCGGTTTTGGAGAAACGAAATATTTTGGATCTACTTTTTATTATTTACAAACAAGCAATGTAATTTAAGTGAAATGAGATGTGCTTCGCTTCACAGCATCCACAACATCCGCCCGAACGATCTTCGAACCTTTCCAAATCCCCCATATGAGCTCGGATTCGGTGGTATTCTAGATCTACTAGTTATTGCAGCTTTCAGGCGTAGACTAATGGTTTCAAATATCCCCACTGAAAGAAATCAAGACCATCTTGCAGACCATGATACAGGCCCGTTCCTCCTTACCCATCTTCATCCGACTATGTTTAGAAAATTTTTGCGAAGGAAAGGAGAGATAAGCGAATGAATGCACAAATTTATAAAAAAAAAGAATAATCCCTGTATCTCCGAAACGGTTCATTTGCTGACCCACGTTCATTAAAACTTTTCTGCATATTTTGGACCACATTGTACCGCCTCTAAGATTGTCCCTCTTCTACACTATTGCAGCATGACACAACGTCTCAGCTTAAGACCACAATTAATATGAACGCGAAAAGCAAACTATTTCAATTGCAATGCAATAACGTCATTCCCTTTTTTTCTATAATCACAACTTCTATTACAAAATCGCACCCGTAGAAGCTTGGAATACTCCAAAAATTTAAAGCGAACACACCGCAGGTGCGAGGAAAACACAAATAAACCCGTTTCGATAATTTACGATCGCTCTTAGTGGTGGGGAGGTGTATCGTATTAACGTAACGTAGGTTTTATGTAGGCATATTCAAGTACAAAGCAACACCAACAAGAATTTCAGATCATTATGAATCTTCGGTTGAATATACGTATACATATGTAGCGCCAATTATTCCCGTGGCGCGGAATAAATTATAATTAGCGAAAAATCTGCTTATCGTTTCGTAGATCTCGAGCTATGACATACACTCTGAAAAGTACTCGGTGTTCCTGCAGAATAACGCAAAGTGCATGGTGGAAATAATCGCGAGGAAAAGCATGTAGTATTGAATGCATAAATTAATTATTAAGAAGTTGTAAGGGGAAAAAATCTTTTGGCTGGATATATGTTTTAATAAGCAAACCAAGTCAAAATTAATTACATAAAACAAACATGAAATTCCAATAACTTTCAAATGAAAAATTTTTGTTTTTATCTGAATGGCTACAACTTCTTTTTCCCCAATAATAGGTGTTAACCCCTAAACATTTAATCCTCATTACCAGTAAGGTTATTTTTAATCTATAACTGCATATAGAGCTCTTCTCACAAAGCTAATTCTTCTGACAATTAGTCTACATTATTTATTGAATCTGTAACTAATTGATTATTCTCAAAATTTCAAAGTTAGTTCCAGTTTTCGGAAACATCTTCATTCGTTTCTTCTTCATCCATAATCAACGCTTATGTTTTTGTTTTTGGCCCTCCTGTACACAAATTTTTCTGGCACAGTTATAGAGTTTATAAGACAGATAATCAAGATAGAAACCAATGCATCCATAAATTTTAGCAATTTTGTTTATGTGCTTGGGTGTTATAAAATGTTTTAGGTATCATCGAAACTCATAAATGTTTCCTGAAATCATATGTTAATATAATTTTATCGATCGTTATACTGAAATGTAGCTGGGGTGAGTTATTTTAGAGTTTTCAGTATACAGTAGGAGCGACCGTCTGTCGGCGATCCCGTGTTACACGAAGTCTGTACTTCCAAGCGTAACTTCATGTATCGCACAAAACACAACTAACACAGAGAAACGATTCAGGCAATAAATGCATTGCAATGCATATTAACATGCGACTTTTTAAAATCATAAATTTCAGAAGAAACGTGCATGTGTATCAGTAACCCCGCGTAGTTTCTTCACCAAGTTTAACAACTCAACGTCGCACAGTGATCCAGAATAGCATGTTCGCGATCAAAAACTGTAACTTCTTGTACAATAGGAATTTTGAAACGATTTTTTTCAGGAAAATGTAATCAACTATAAAGGATTTCATCCATATAAAAGAAAGAAAACATTGAGCCGAAAGTCAGGGGGTAATCATGAGCGAAAATATAAGGTATTAATTCAAAAAATTTAAAAAAATTATTTTTCTTCAATTTCTATTGCTTATAATAACTGTTTTATTATTTAAACTTTAATTGTATTATTTAATACATCTTTTATACTTAATCTTAGTTTAAAATTGATTTACAAAGTATGAAATTCAATTATTTAATTCGTATTTTCTCAGGAAGTAGCAAAAAGTAGCAGTTGAAATTTATAGAGACTTACATAGACGATAGGGATTATATACGGCTAAAGATGAACTTGTAGCTACTTGTTGATAAATAATAGAAATTGTTCTGAACCACTGTGCGTCGTACTGACCCTGAGCGCCCACTTAAGTTATTATTTCTTTTCCTCTTCTCCGCTCAGAAAGGCATATTGAGGGCGACCCCTGACTTATGTATGAGGTGACTCAAAATTAACTTCATACTCTCCCCCTGTAATACACAGCAGTATAAATTGCATTGATGACATTTTATTTAAATACATATATACTTCGTCTATTGTAAAATACAATTCAATCGTTTGAAATACGTCTATTTGGCTTTTAAATATTAAATTTTTAATACTAATAAAGCATCCGAGAGAAGAGAATGATGTTGCAATACACACATAAAATATCTCACGAGTGTTTACCCCTATAATATGAAGAATGCCCTAGTACCTCCAATGAATTATCTCGTAATTAACATCTCCATAACTATCGCACAACAAGTGTGTACTCGATCTCCAACCGGACAGAATATTTTCCCTTCATACTCACTGCCATAGTGAAGGAAAAATAATGGCGTCAATTATAATTGAAATATTCCTTTAGCTTTTGGCAACGAAGCGCGCACAAGCAACCGCGACCGATGGAAACACCAACGGACGATCGACGTAACTGTCTGCCTGTTGTGTCTATACTTCAGAAATCAACAATCAATTCGACCGATACGGACAAACAAGCCACGGCAACAGCGAAAGAACAGACGAAAGAGCGAGAGACTGCGATTATGTGCAGCCTGGACGTATATCAAGATGATTCCTAGTATCGGTGCACATAATTTATGGTTGCACGTTATAATTTTTGAAATTAATATATTCCAATATTGTTCTAAAAGCTCGCTCGTGTTATGGACTCGGATATTTTACCCCTAGATCGTTCTTGATTGCATTGCCGCCAGATATCAATTATATAGATCGTTATTCTCGACTAAAAACGAAATATTTAATGCTCTCATTTTCTCATCGCTGGTATAACAAAGGAATGTCGAACAGTTTTGTTATTATGTAGGTACCATAGATTTTTTCCACTCGAACCGTCCAGAATGCATTTTTTATTTTTGTTAGACGTCCTACATGTTTAATGTTTATACAGCGTTTTTCTAAATAATTGTCATATGTTTAAGCATAATTACACTATTGAAATCCAGGCTAATTATATTAGTTTTAATTTCAAGGTCAAATTTGAAGAAAAAAAATGAAGAAAATGTTTAGAACCGCTGCCATCTCTCTAACACGCAAGTGTATATGTATGTATGTACAATATGTATATATAAAATTTTGAGAGATCCCTATGCATCTCGATAGGCAAATTCCGTATGGAAATGCATAGTGATCCCAGGAATTTTTTTATTATTTTAACTTTGCAGATATATTTATATATATGTTTTTAAAATATAAACTTAACTGTTATTCCAACTTATAAAACGAAATACCTTTATTCTGTGATGTTAACCTTACAAATATAAATGCGGCAACCACATTTATTTGTTTGATTTATATTTGTCACATTAACCGAATAAAGGCATTTCTTTCATAAGTTAGAATAAGAAATTGTACATAAAAGGTTGGATTGTTCTTCATTTCTAACATATTTTAGCTTTTATTGTACACAAGCATATCTCTTTATTTATTTTATTTTTTTGGGAAAATATGTTGATCAAGTTTTTGTTTAGTGTAAATAGTTATAAAGTTGGTTGTATATGCACAGGTGCTGATTTTCTCACGTCGCTTCCTTCTCCTAAAATATAAATTGTTTTGAAGTATATTATTATAGAGAAACTGTTTAATATTATTATTTTCTGTTTGAATGTATTTCATTCCTTCAAATTTATATCAGTGGTTTCTAAACTTTTTCGCATCTCGGTCCCTTGCCGAATTAAAAATTTTCCAATGTCAAATTCGAACAAGCATGTACACTTTGCCAAATAACCAATAATTTTTAACAAGGGTTAGGTAAATGTAAATGTTTTAATTATTTTCGCCTATACCATTGAAAGATCATAAAGAAATGTATTTGGCGGCGCTCCCATAAGGAAGTCGTGGCTCTGCATACAGCCCCGCAAGTATTTTAAGAACCACTGATTTACACAGTATTGTTGTAAGGCAAGATTCATCAATCCCACTCCAGAAATATGAACACAGGGAATTAGAGGACACAAATTAAATATCTAAATAACATAAGTCACATAGCTTATGTCATTTATAGTTAGTGTTATTCATACTGCCATAAAAAGTGAAAATAGCTTACACTAAGTAATAACAAATAGTATGTTTTATGCGTAGATGTGTCCAACGAGGAAGTTCGAGGACACAGTTCGTACAGTGATTCCTTGGACAAAAACTAACAAAACGTCGTTTCAATTTCGGTGATATGTGTTAACCGTTATCAGAATCGAAGAACTCTTTTTGACAAAACTCAGATTGTCATAATAAACGAAGTTTGTCCCTGCTCTGATATTTCTAAAAACGCCATTTCACTTTACAAATGAAGAGTATGCTGATATGGTCTTTCTGTGCGGTTGTTGCAATGGATGCACTGCTAGAGCTGCAAGATTGTACGCGGAGCGTTACCATAATCGAAGAGCTCCTTGTGGCAATACTATTGTTATAATACTACTGTTTCCACTCGCTTAGAAAAAAGATAATTTTTCCCCAGACTAAACAGCGAATGTGAAGCACCTCGCAGGCCAAATCCTGAAGCTGTCCCAGTGGAAGTAGAAAATGACCAAAAGCGGCGTGTACCCGTATCATCTTCAGTCAGCCCAGAGCTTGCATCCTAATGATTATGCCTCTAGGCAAATCTTTTGTACTTGAATTTTGGAAAATGAAGATTTGATTTCCATTACATTTTTTTCTGTGACTATGCGACTTTAACCAAGGATGAATCACTAATTTGCACAACGAACATGTATGGGATACTGAAAACCCACATCCATTTTCGGAGAATAGTTTTTAGCATCGTGTTTCTATGAATGTGTGGGGAAGATTGTTTGGTAACGCTCTGCTTGAGCCGAATACCTGCGAGGGAAAGTGCAATGTATAAAGATTTTCTGCGAGACCAGCTACCGTTACTGCCTGAAGACGTCCCTCAGACTGTACGTCAGCAAATGCGGTACCAACAGGACGAAGGCCCTACGTATAATGGACGATTGATCACAGATTTTTTTTTCACTGGCCGGCTCGTTCGACCGATTTTAACCCTATGAACTTTTACCTATGGGGCCGGCAATGATCATTGTACACGCATGACGAGCGCCCGATACCTGAGAAGAACTGAATCGAGCAAGCCTTTGACGACGTACGAGAAAGGATGAATGAGCAAGGAGGGCTAAGTAGAAGTGTCTGTTCGTGGTGGACATGTCGAGCATGTGAAACTTCTATTTTAGAAAATGATAACGTTCATCTTTGTAGTTCAGTTTGTTTGAAAAGCCTCTTCTGTTAATTACTGGTTTCAATTTTAAAATAAAAGTTTTTTAAAAGGCTTTTTAAGTGTAAATTGCTTTAGAAGCTAATAATTTCAGAGAGTTTTAGTAATTAAACCGTTGGAATGTCAGTATGTACCGCAACTTTGACCACCCAAATTTCTACAACGGTTGAGAATTCGACCCATGTTTACTGTAAGTTTTTTTCTTACTTTTAACAAAGGAAGCACTGTACGAAGTTCTCGAACTTCTTCGTCGAACAGCCTGTATGTAAGGTCAATGGTTAGTTCTGTTAGTGGAACGTAGGTGTCGCCATCTGTCGTATTTTAGGCTACCAAACAAATATAGATACTACTAACGTATCAGTAGTGTTAGTTATTATGTTATGAAACTAACCATCTAATAAAGAATATGTATTAAATAAACAAATTAATTCCTTCGTAATAAAAAATAAAGTGAAGATAAACGAGCATTATCAATATCTACGTCTACGGTTATTATTGTAGTGATAACAAATTCCTTGCAAAGGTTCTTTGAACAGTAAGTTTGTGCGAGCAAGAGAACAGTAAAAAAATATTGTCTTATGCAGAGTGGTGGTGAGCAGCGAAGCTCAAAGAAGTTGCAAATGGTATCACATCGATAACATTGTTTACTAGGTAGCTCAAAAACTTCATATTGGTTAGTAATCGTCGTTGTTCAAGAGATTTCAAACGAATTTAGAGGGGTTATGGATCAACGAAGATCAACGAAACATATTCTAATTTAAGGCGCACATAAAAAAAAATAAAAAGCATTACTTAGACCTAGATATTTTATAGATGATGAAATAATATTCTTGAAATATTTATTGAATACGAGTTCCCCATCGAACGTGACTCCCGTATTAGACGATTCAAAACAGTATTATTAATATTACGGATATGTAGGTAGTGTATTAACCTAGATTTGGGTAAAATGAGACAACATTGCATTTCGAAATGTTAAAATTGAGACCATTGCCGGCGCACCATAGGTCAAGTAAATCAACTTGCCTTTGAAGATGCTCGTAGTCATTAGGTGTATTAATTTTTGAGAACAACTTTAAGTCATCTACATACAATAAACTTACCATAATCCAAGGATGAAGGTAAATCATTTGTAAAAATTAAAAAAAGTAACGCACCCAAATTTATAACAATATCTTATAATAATAGTTATGGCAAGTACTTCTCTTTCTTCGAAACTAGAAACTATACTTTACTGATTTATGTTAAAATAAGTATAAACTCTATTTCAACGTTAGAGCTTCATATTGGCCAATTAAACTTAATGCGGTCCCTATATTACCGACATCTACTTCTGACATTGAATTGAATACATCGTGATATCATCCTATACGACTAGTCTCTCGTTATGAGGTAGAGAAAAGCACAGTTTATTCCTAAAAATAAAAGTTTTATGATTTCATCTGCAATTAGAATCAATTATGCTACACATCATCACGTGTGTGTTTGGTTGTTACGACCTCTGCCAATACAAATGATTAATCAAACCTTTTTGCCAAAATTAGATCTGTATTAATATCATATAATTACATCGAGGCATGTGCGTGCGTGATGTATACATTTATGTGGATTACGAGCTTAAACTTCTCGGGGGTGCGAACGAGACTCTAAATATCTTTAAAGAAAGATGACGGTATTATTATTTGCCCCGAAGAACAATTAACGGAATGCACGTTAGCGATAGTTAAGTGCACCAATTTGATTTCCCTTAAAAATATAATAATGTATAATTTTGAATATAAGTGAGGGTAGGTCGAAACGTCGGAGCCCCAGCGGACGAAACCAGCGTCTAGATGAAAGAGAATATTCGATAAATTGTCTGGTCAGACGCGGTACTTGTAATTACTAATTCCCACACTACACACACACGGAGTGCTCTAATCACGGCAATAATTACGGGCTTTTTGTTCGGTTTGGATTTTGAGCTTCGCAGGTATTTTTCTCCTGATTTCTCACGATTGATTTTTTTTCGGTTTACCTACGGGCCCGAAACCGAAGCGGTGAGGAAGAACCAACAAAAACGAGGGCACTCATTAAAAACGTCCGTGCATCGCGCGCCTAAGCAAATATTGGTTATTCTTTGGATTGGAGTAATGATGTGCCGTAGTGGTTTTTGCATTCTTACGACCAACGTTCTAATGGATGATGTTCATTTGAAGCTAAAGTAAATGGTTCAGATGACTTTGCTTCACAGTTTGTACTTCTGGTAAAAATTCATTATCGTCATCCTTATTTTTTCTAGTTAACTTTAAAAACTGCAAACTTAAATGAATTTCCATTTCATTGAAGGAGGATCTTTTCTCTATAATTTAAAGTTTTGACTGACCCCTACTTTTATTTCGACAGAAATCATGCTGCTTACATCTGAAAGTTCCTTGCAAAGTCGTTGCTTGACGAAGAATCATTAAATTTTCCAGGAATTGATAATATGGCACACTTGATTAAACAAGTCACAGGTGAGAAAGTATAAATATCCCAATTAGCACAATAGGTATCTGGGAACGTAATTACAATTATTAAAACGACTTTGAAGTATATCGCGACATAACATGGGAACGTAAAAAGAACGTTCCTATTACCATATTACTA
>JARFOC010000371.1:343449-382477 GCA_031763485.1 Osmoderma eremita | reverse complement strand
CAGTGCTATATTAAATAACGAAGTTGAAAGTCCATCTCCCTGTCTAACACCTCTACCAATCTTAATTTGGTTAGTTGCCCCATCTGAGGTTCCATAATTCCATTATTTCACGTAAATATTTCCTTCTCCATGTAATGATTTCATCTTTTTCTTTCAATATGCTATTTCGACCCCGCTTTTGATAGTTGGAAATGATTTTTTCGTAAGTAAGTAAGTACATATGTTTGAAATAATATCCGATATCCAGATATAACCTATCAAACGTCGGCGTCGTGTAATTTAGGGTATAACTTCATTATATGGGTTTACATACGCTTCTTGTGATAAAAGTGAAGTATAACGAACATTAATGAAGTACGAGAGAACAAGTGAGAATAACCAAAACGCAAAACAAATATGACAAATGCAAGGAAGTTTGATAGCAGGCCGTTATGGAGCCGCGTTATTGTACAATAATATATATGATAAAAATATGACGCGTTGATACTACACAGTTGCTATATAGTTCCCTACTGCATCTGTTGGGCGATTAAATTAGTGTGTTGGATGAAACAAATTATTTAGTTAAAACATTTCTTAGAATGAAGTATATTTGCTTGAACGAAAAATTGAGATTTACTTTATTCCTTTACTGATATGAGTACCCTACTAAAATCGATTAAGATTTCTTATAAAACGTTACTGAAATGTCGGAACAGTTTAGGAGAACTTTACATCAAAACATTCAATATAGACGCACAATTTATAATACGTCATTCGATCTAATGGGGAAAGAAGACATGAACGGCTTTCGCCTCCACCACGCCGCGACCAAGTCATTCCATTCCGAACAAAATTCGGCATTCCCGACCCCCGGGGGAACGATTATTATCGGGAAAAAAAGCCCCGCCACAGATTTGCCGTGTGATGTCCCAAGACAATAAACTACAAAAAATAAATTATAACCGAACCTTAAGAGAGTACATTACAATTTATTTAATACCGGTTAATCATGCAACATTTAAATATAAAATAGCCCAGTACCTGATGGTACAGTTCGTACGCCGTTCGAATGATTCCCCCTTCCGTGATCCGCCCCGCGTTCCTATTTCCATCGCACCCTATACGCCCCCCATTATCGGGACTCCGATAGGCCGTCCGCTCACCCCGGCGACAGCCGAAATTCATGCGAGGAATTGATTGAGTAACTGTGAATTCTTAAACTAACACACCGAAAAACGTAAAGGAGATAATAAAACCGTTCCAATCTTACGTCGATATCTAGCGGCGATTAGTTCGGAGCGTTCCCGTTTAGTTTGATTTATTTCGGGAGTCAGTCGCGATGAGGGTGATACGTACGTACGCAAGCTGTTGTTTCAACGTTCGTTTTTCTGATGCGCGGAGGTAACTTTGTTTTTTTTGTTGCGGCGCCAGCGACGACTTCACGACTACCCTGATTAACTTCTTACGGTGTGACGATAGAATCGAGCAGGTAACAGGAAAGAAATATAGGAAAACAGTAGCACATATGTGTATATATGAGCATTTAGAGGAAGTTGCATACTGTTTTGAATTTATCATGAAAACGGAACAAATTTTTAAATATCTTCAGAGACAGAGAAATAGCCAATCAGATAAATCAAGAACTAGATCGAAATACCTTTACTACAATCAGTAAATGGGTCTAAATAGGTATTTCGGCAACCAAACTGCCTTCCTCGGGAGAAACTACAGTGTGGCCCGAAATAAACAGTACTGAACTTAAATTATTTTATTTTTTGACATATTTAGACTTCATTACATTATGTTCTAAATGTGCACCTCCTCGTTCAAGACAGATTTCATAACGAAGTTTCATGTTGGTCGTCATGTTATGTTATGCTGTTTTCTCAGTTGTGTGAAGAAGGCTCGAATGGCATCTTTTAATTTATGGATTTTTTGTGGCGACCTTTTGAAGATGGCATCTTTGGTCATGCCCTAAATATATGCGTCTGAAGAGCTAAGGTCTGACGAATGTGAAGGATAAGGGAAGTCAGTAAATCGTGAAATGATTTTGGTTTGAAAATGTCCCTGAAGAAATTGACGAACTGCCGCAGCAATATGACAAGTTGCCCCGTCCTGCTGAAAAACTTGGCCTCGAAATGCCACGACAGAATCGACGTAGATCATAAAGCGTGTATATATGTATATACCGCTGTTGATTAAATGTGACTTGTCTACCCTTCTCTTCCATAAAGGATGGACCGATGATTCCGTGTCCCAAAACTACACACCAGACACTCACTTTTGCCTATGGAAAGGAACTTCTCGAACCTCATCGGGTCTGACAAATCCCATAAATCGATTTGTGCGCCGATTCACATGGCCCGACCAATGAAAATGTGCTTCGTCTGAAAACCATAAAATTTTCAGGATTTTGATATTTTAACGCGACAATTCTGGCGCAATATTCCGGTCTACTGCGATAATCCCGAAGATATAACTGTTGACGTACCTGAATCACATACGAAAATGCACCCAGCTCCTTCAAGGAAGTTCTCTTTACATCAACTTGCAATGCCGTCCTTCACTGGCTGACTTTCGAATTTTCTAAGATCTGCTCAAAAACGCGCTGATGGTTATTGTTAATGTTAACCATCGCGGGACGGCCCCGACTATCTTTTTCATTGGTACAATACACTACCAGTATTTCTGAATTTTTCAACAACCTTTAAAATTACGGTATTACTCGGAGAACGTTTATTAAACTGTTTTGTGAATTTATCACATACGTATCGCAGACCTGCAGAGCTGAGTCCGGCCGATTCCGTATGAGCGAAAATATTACTCCATCAGAAAAACTTTCTGCTCTGTACTTAACACCATTTTTAGCAATTAGGCACTACTAATTAATTGTTTAACGTTTACTTGACAGGTCCATACTATCTAACGCCAACTTAGTTTCAGTACTGTTTATTTCGAGTAATACAGTACATAAGAGGAAAGTGTTAAGCATAGTACTCCACTGGTCATCTATTGAAAAGCATACCATTCAATGTTTGGCATTAGCCAGAGATAGAAGACATTTTTAGACTTGAACGATGGATTTATGCGATGTATTATCAATGCATTCGTTTGACGTCGCAGATTTTTTCGGTGGATTTGCAATCACCTTCACGTTTAAGAACACACTGATAATGGACGAGCACATTTAGACAGAACATCCTAACCTATTTTACCTTTTCCGTGTTTAGGAATCCACGCAAACACGAACATGACCCATCGATGAGTTTAAAAATGTGCCTATACTATGTCTAACACATTTCCTTTGTAATTTTTACTGACAATAGAAACTTAGTTGCCGAGAGGAAAATGAAATCTACCTAAGATTTAGAGAAAAAGCAAAATTTTATTTTCCGACATACGATCCCTTCAACTACTCTAACGCTTTTCCAATGACGCAACATCCGCCAAATAAAAATTCTTTCAGTAACTAAAAAATCTCGAAAATGGCGTCTTTTAGATTCTGACATGAAGAAAACCGACGTCTTCAAAAGCGTTTCTTCAGCTTAAGAAAGGGAACATAATCCGACGAAGTTAGATCATGACTGTAGGGTGCGCAACACCAAAACAGTTGTCGATTTCTCTTCCTGAAGCCTTATGAATTCGGTAATTGTCCTGTAGCAATAAATATTTTTCGGCAAAAATTTTCAACAATATAGCAGTCATGTGCTCGTATATACTTTTTAACTGATTGCTTTCTTCTATCGAAGATTATTACGCTTTTTTTTTCTCTAGTTTCAAATCACTGCACAAAACCACCGGAATGATTTGATTGACACACAACCTCACAGATACTAGCTCAAAATATTTTAGCGACTTTAAAAGAACGTCCCGCTATGACAATTGCTCATTATCATGGCCAGGTAGATTTCATTTTAATATCCCTTGTATTTGGGGTCATTTGCTCATCGAAGTGGTAAGGGTATCTTAGGACGTGGTCGCACTTTTCTTAATGATACTTAAAAAATGTTAGGAATTTGAAATATTTTATGTTGTTTTATGTTATTGCTCGCTGGAAAAAAAAAACAAATCCAAACCAAACCAATTCTTCTTTAATTCTAATTGTACAAAATAAAATGTAAGTTGCATTGCACTATTTATACATTTGTAACCCTTCAACAATTAAAGAAGTAACATTGAATGTGTAAACATATTATCCAATTCATTCTTAAGCTTACTCAACGAATTGTAATTTAAACATTTGGTTATCAGAATCACATGAATTAAAGACATAAATTTCTTGAGAATAATGAATATAGAATAAAGAAAAATCCTGTCATTTTTACTCAAGAATAAGTAATAATTTTGTTTATTTATTATTCCCATAAAAATAAGTATTCAAGTACATACTTATTTGTATGGAAATAATAAATAAACAAAATTATTAATTATTCTTGAGTAAAAATGACAGGATTATTCTTTATTCTATATTCGTTAGTCTCAAGAAATTTATGTCTTTAATTCATGTGATTCTGATAACCAAATGTTTAAATTACAGTTCGTTGAGTAAGCTTAAGAATTTGATAATTATTATCCTCTGAATTGTTTCATCAAAGAAGCTTTGGTAACAAAACATATTTATTTCCGTTGTTTGTGGTAAAAGATTAAAAAGATTGATTGAAGATAAATTGAAAGGTGTAATTACCAGTTTGAGGCTTTATTCAAATAATTTTTCATAAACTTATTGGTCAATAACCTAAAATTGAATAAAAAATGAGTGGTTACAAACTCAGCCGTATGTAAACAGAAAACATGATGTCGCCCTATATTGCTACTAGATCTTGTTTAATGCAGGGGCGAACAGATCTAAAATTACCAGTCTCGTACGATTTCTTTCAGCGACACGAAAAATTTTAGGAGATTCGTTTAGCACGAAATAATCTTTAACCTGTTTACTATTGTAGTTTATTAACACCAAGAATTGTTAAATTCCTGTTATAAAAGAATCAAAATACATTTGATTATACTAAAAACTAATTAATAATAATAAAACGGCACGTAAGAAATGAAATTCATTTCTTACGTGCCGTTTGGGTTTCCTATCAATACCGTCCACGAAAGTTTGGTCAAGGGAGAAAATTTTATAGATGGGATTACTTCGGGGAGATGATGTCATCTGCTTGGTCGACGATCGCTCCTTCCACCTCGGCGCTTGGTCCTATTGTGGAGCTAATTTTATAGATACTTTAATTTAGTAAGTTTTATTGCATTTAATGATGATAATCTTAATTTACATTCGTCTTAAAGACACCTGCGACTTATATAAACGATGTACTACACACACAAAATGTAATTAAAAATCTTATGACTAGGAATACGAAACCACATTTGTATCGGAGAATCCTAATCTGTTTATTAGGCACGTATTATCGATGGGACCAAGCAGGCAAGGATTTTATAGAATCCAAGGAATAATGCCGAAAGAGCACTACCCCTAAATATCAGAACCCCATGCTATTCCTTCCGGGCTGCGGCAAATCGGCGAGAATTTTGTCTTTATGCATGGCAACGATCCAAAGCATATCTCCAGAATATCCAAACAGCATTTGAGTGACCAAAATGAAGGAAATATTTTAGAAATCATGATATTGCCACCGCAGACTTCTGATATCAACCCTACTAAGCTCTTGTGGGATGAGCTTGACGGAATTGTTTGTCCCACTTCAAAGGAGCAACTCTGGAACATGCTCCAACAAGAATGCAACAATATCCCAGGCGATGATAAATTTAATCGGAAGGATGCCGCGAGTTGTTCCAGCAGTCATCCTCTTTTTTACGAGAAAGATTTTTAATAAAATTTAAAAATGAAATTCAGAAATAAAATTTTCGTTAGGTTTTAATAGTTTTATCCTAAATTTATTTGTTTAGTATCAGTTGCTTTTAATTTTTAGATTTTTTAAACCTTTAAACTTCCACGGACGGTAGTGTATGCAGCTTGCTTCCTTTGAGTTCTTTATCTTTCAAACAAACAATTGTTGGCAACTACAGTAAAATGCGAAGTAAAATTTGCGATAATAATCTGTTTTAGAACACCTACACGTGCAATTGTATACTTTTATCCGTGTATATATACACTTAAACACTCGCAAATATGCCTGGTGGTATATTTTACATACACGCAGACAATTGAAATAACATTGTGTGACATTTCTTTTGTTTATTTCGCGGTTAGGATAAATTATGTATCCTCTCCAGATGATTATCCGTCGCACATTTTCAGCTCACATCTCGTACGTTATTTTATTTTCGAATTTTTGTACATACGGATTATGTACATATATATGTACATAATGTGAATTCTGCTCACAAGAATTTGAAATTTTAATGATATGTAAATTGATTATTGTTATTTTCAACATTTCAGTGTACGAATCATCTCAATGCGAGTTTGGACCAATACTGGCCTCTATTTCAAAGGTCAGTAATTTTAATTTTTAAAACATTACGCCATCTTGTCATGTCTGCTTTGTCTTTTCTAAAGAGATTTATAAATTCTCTTTAATTAACATATGTGTGTATAATAAATATTGGACTTTTATTTTATTTTATATTTCGTATAACTTGAATTAATTCTTGTCGCAACATAAATGTCGTTTCCTAATTTTTATTTTACGTAGAGATCATCACTTCAGTCCGATAAATGACCTAAATTATAGGTGATTCAAAAAAACATAAAAATCGGATTTTGTCGACTAAAAAAGATGAATGTCTGCCACTAATACATAACACAATAGGAGAAATATATGTATTTTTATACAAGAAAATCGATTAATTCTACGCTGTTCACCACTGGGAATTTTTCCTTTCTCTTTTTTTTCTCTATATAAGTATTAGTTGAGGGGGAGATTGCATTTTTTATGTGCAGTTATTCCGCCGCTGCTGCCACCGCCAACCACCCTTTTTAATAAGGGTTGCGGGAGGAAAAAAATGAGTCACGCATAACGCGCCGTACGCCCCCCAGAAATGAGGCTCCTTACGCACTTAAAACTTACCCCCTCTGGGTTTAAATTATTGATCTCCGGCAACCGGGTTTCTTCCTATCTTCTTTGCCACGCCGGCTCTCCGTTTTCTATATTAACGTTATATTTGCTTCCGAAATTCGCACGCTTTTAGGAACAGTAAAAGCTCTACTGAATATTCGTATGATTTTTGATATAGTAAAAAACGTTTGTAAGCTTTTCAACTTTATTTTCCAACGCATTAAAATACTGATGCCTTTAGGATAATTAAATTAAGATTTGAACTATCTTGAATAGTTTTAAATAGGAAAATTTCGAATAGAAGCGAAGAGAATTTTATGCTAAGCACACCGCAACTTTTTCCGTCATGTCCATTAATTCTGTCAGTCGGTGATTGTCGTATTTACAGATGTTTCTTGTCAATTAGGTTATCCAACAGTAGTTTATGCACTGAGAGAAGTAATTTCCAAGCAAGTAAGTTTCACTAAATTTAAGTAATTCTCATTCTCGTATATAAGCTACAAAGCAATATTTTCATTTCTTGAAAATTGAGTACTATTTATTTTACATCAAGATAAATTTATTTTCTGATAAGAAAGCAAATTCTTGGACGAAATGATATTCTGTGTAATTACTTCGTTTTACTCTACACAGTTGAAAATTTTGTATTAAATTTCACCAAAAAAAGCGTGTTCCATTCGATACACACAAAATATTGTGTCATCTTTAGGATTTTTAGGATTTCACACACTCGATGTGTATAAATGAAATTAATGTTGTGTTAAACTTTCACAAGGCTCTGTGAGAATTTCACACAGATTTTGGGTGAATAAATAACACACAATTTATGTAAATTCCAATAAATTAAACAAATTTTGTGTTTCACTATTCCTTTATTAACACAAGATAAACACATACATTATTAGAAAACAAAACTGTTTACAAAGTATAAATAAATTTGTATCCATTACATTCAAAGAAAAAAGAAAAATACATAATATACACGATTAGAAAACAAAAGTATCTTTCGAAACTATAAATAATGTCGAATCTATACCATTTTGATGTACTTCATAGGGTTCTTTATACCGAAGGGTCTGAATGTTTTAAAATTTAATATTGTCACTGTTTGAAATATGTACAATATGTGCATGATAATGGTCATCAAAGCTAACCGTTTGTAAAATCGTTCTAATAAATAATAGATTATTATTAACCCCAATAATATCAAAAACTTTTCTAAATACAGGTAAATTTCTATTATTAGTACTAGTACATAGGATAAAAAAAAATTTTATGATATAAACACGGTTAGCCCAGAAAATTGCGTTATACAATGCGTAATATCAACCTGATCATTCCTTAACTTATCGCCATTCAATGTTTCAAGTGGTATATCTTTAGATGGACCATAATCTGTGTCCACTTTGAAAGTATCAGCACTCTAGTAGAAATTCATGAGTTGTTGATGAGATATCGCCAGAGTTTTTGTTATATTTCGCAAAATTCTAAAAATTTGCTTGCTAGATTCTTCAAAAAACCGCTTACTTTCGTAACGCATTGCCCACAAATTTATAAGTGGTCTCATTTTAGTCATTAATGTCATTAAAGAAGGTTTCGGAACTAGCTTGCAATTAAATTCTTCTTATTCACCTAGTTTTTGCCCTTAATTTTACGCTCCAGCACAGACGAGGTAACATAGAGACAGCCCACTAAATGCAATTTATTGGATTTAAAGGAGGCAAAGGGCCTGCTTTGCTTTCCTCTCAGCAGTAACTAGCTCTATGCGCCATACGATGGCGCCACAAAAGCAGTGAATTTATGCGCAACGTTGCCAACAATTTCTATGATTTCTTATCTGTTTATATTAATGCATCTACAGTTTATAAGCAACTATTTTTGTTGTATCCCACAGATGCTTCTCATTCCTAGCCCTTCTTCAAATTGCCTCCAGAGTTCAAACGCAAGGTTCGTACCTGTATCGTGTATCTACATAAAATACATTACGACGGAAACTGGCAATATTGCACCGTACTCGAACTACGTTGTTATGGTGCTCTCTTGCTCCGTTTTGATATTACGTGTTAGAGCGAATAGTGGCGACATCCAGTGGAATTTTTATAAATCATTCTCGTCGCCCTATCTAGTGGATAGTCTGGTACAGTTATTTTGTCTGTGACACCAGGTTGTCAGGTGACAATTGGACACAGTTGCAAGTCAATGAAGTACTGAAAAATATTGATTTAAATACAAACACATACAACAAACTAATAACAACAAATAAGGGTAAAACATTTACATAGATGGAAATATCAAAATCGATGTTATGTTGACAATTGGTGGAGGTACATTATCGTTTGCAATTATTACATAAATTTGTTTCAGCGATTATTATTGATGTTTTAGCAAATATTGAACATAACTATGAGATATGTATTTAATATATTAACTTGTGCAACCGTATCCATGTTTCAAAATTACAATTTAGGCTAATACGAGTTCGGTAAATAGCATAGTTCGCCCGCTTCAAAATCTTGAATATTGGAGGGATATTTAAAAATTGCCAAGTCTTGTTTGTTATTAATACATATTGTATTTTATACTACAAATACGTAGATTTTAGTAATAGTAAAATAAAACGTACATAGATTCCATTAAAAATGGAGGTGGCTTTCCGTATGACATAATAACAACCGACTCTCGTAATAATAATAATGTGTCCACCTCTGTGCATAAGAACTTTGCTTGCTCCGAATTTTAAATATTTACTTTGTTTCTGAGATAATTGTTTTTTTGCGTTTTAGGGGGAATTTGGTTTCTAAAAAGTCTTAAATTTTAAAGCAAAAGATTTCATTTAAACCACCAACTTAGTAATATAAACTCTTATGTTCCATAATAACAAAAAACTGATTATTATTAATGTTAAAAAATCATACGTTTACAGAATAATTTTGCAATAAATTATTAAAGAAAACTGCAAAGAGATATACTTCTAACTCTTATTTTTCACTTAAAAAACAATTTTGAAATTTTAAAGCGGCCTTGAATAATGATTATTATAATACGTAAATACGTGGTCGTTTTAAAAATATAACAAGCGGGTCACATTCCGTACATGTACTGCTACATTCCGGAATCGGTAAATCAGGGCGTAAATCGGGATAATCAGTGACAATTAGAAGAAGAGCGTTAATAAGGCGAAACAGGAAGAGCGAAGTTGGAACGGACATGACGTCAACTAATTAGAGTGTGAACCGATCTTAACAAAGTGTAATTAGTAACTTAATAGGGATACAGTAGTTAAAATAATTACACACACAATTTACACGATTAATTGAAGTGGAGGCGTTATAATTTGTCAATTATAGATAATCAAATTGGTGTATATACACACACATTGCATACACGTACATGCTAAGTACAATTTGACGAGTACATGCACATGCGCTGTTTTGAAATACATCATCCTCACACTCATACTCGTATTAGGAGAGGAAAGGCCGCCCCATCAACTAATTACTTGTGCTTAAAGTTAGACTATTGCGAATTCCCTGTATTAAAGTTATTACGTTTGAGTTAGTTAAATACTACTTGTGTGCATTAAGAAAGAAATGGTTGTGTACTGGTAAAATCAATTTATTTACTGGTTTCAGAAAAAAACAATAGGCAACTTTATAAAGTTATCTGGTTAAACAACTAAATTAGCAAATTATTTGTTCTCCACCGGTAAAGTGCAAACTCTTTCTTTAAAATCCCGAAAAACAAACCCCTCTAATCTTCCCCTCTCTTTCAATGTTACACAACCTTAATTATCCAACTTGAAAATCTCTTTAATCTCGACCCGAGCCTACTAAAACAGTAGACGCTGAGGACAGGACAGGAGCGAAAGAGACTTGCGAAGTTAATTACCACTTCGCCGAGTTTGCGAAGTCAAGTCGCGCTTGTAGAGGGGATGAACGTACCGCCACTTGGAGTAGGTCGTTAATGGATTTTAATTAGGACCCGAGGGGTGACTTTCTCGCCGGCCTAATTTGCGCAAATTATCATCATTCAGTACCGACTCCTACCAGACGCCCGCTACCCTTTCGCCGGTCCGCTCCGAAGACTGCTGCTTATATTTCATAGCTTACGACGACGATAAAGCACTTGTTGCATGCCGTTGAAAGGGTTGAATTATCGCGAATATTAAGCCCCTCTGTTTATTAAAACAGCCCCGGCGGATTACCCGTTAAGCTTTAATTGGTCTACGGGACCTTTGTTCTTGGATTTGCGTTTAAAAGGGGATGGTTTTGTTTGAGGTTTCCTTGATTTTATGAATAACAACCCTTCCCATTGTTGATCGTGTACAAATTGTCTTCATTTATCATTTTTAATATTTATGGCGATTTAGTTATCTAGAATATGAGTATATCACTTTCTCAACGCAAAATAGGTTTTAGTATATTTCAATAATAATTTCTAAGTGATTGCATCATATTAATTCTTCTTTCAAAATCTTCCTACTACTTCAGGTGAACTGTCGAGATAGCGCACTGCTAAGAGCGCTAGGCATCTGTACGGGATGTCGACGGGTCAAATCTCCGTTGTGGCAATCGATTTTTATAAAAGATCGGTTGCAGCAAGGGTGGTCGGTACCTATCTCGTTATCCTTCAATGTTGAGGATACATCAACACTGCTCGCTGTAAGGAGGTATCCTTACAGCGAGGAGAGGCAGTAACAACCAATAAACTTCACACAAACACACGACAACACCAATAACAACAACCACTTCAGGTGTCGAACATTATTTCCGGTGCTTTTCTTCTTGCACCTAATTTCTCGAGCTTCTCCTTTTTTCTTGGCATTATTTTATTTCCTCCAATGTAAATATTTGTCTGTATTGCTCTAATTTGGTCTCATCCGTTCCCGTTCTTTATTTGCGCTTCTTTCTTCCATTATTTTTCTTGTAATTCTTTCATTCTGGTAAGGTGCCTATACCTCTTCAATTGATTCCTTCTCATTTTCCTCGCACTCTTGGTTTGTTATTTGTCCGATGTCCTAATTTTTAATTCTGTCCCATTTTGTTTTTTCCAGCCATTCTTCACAGATACAACTTCTATTAAGGCTATTCTTCCTAGATGATAATAACTTGCTTAATGAAGTGGAGGGGAAAATTGATTTGTTTATTTCTTTGTTACATTTACTTTTAGTTTTATTTAATTCATATACTTATCTGGTTGCGTATAATAGAACAACGTTAAGTTAATTACAAATGCAAATTTTAGTTATTAATATCTCTCCTGTAATGGCTGTAATCCTGTTGTGTAACTATTATTGTTATTAAATGTTTAATTCCAATGACTTTTATCCTGTCTTCGTCTTTTTTTCGTACTATATATGTAAATATTGCAAGGACTGTAGGGCAGCACAATAAACACACTGTTCGGATTACTTCTCCCGCACAAAGTAATGCTTAATTCGGGACGACACGTGTTTCGGGAATACGTGGATTCCCATTATCGAATTCGGTTATTCGGGAATCCACGTATTCCCCAAACACGTGTCGTCCGGAATTAATCAATACTTTGTGCGGCAGGAGTAACCCGAACAGTGTGTTTATCGTATTATATATCTTTGTGGCCCATTTTTATCTTATTCGCTGAGCAATATAACGGTATTACTCAATGAATAAGACAATACTGGGTCACAAATCATCTAACAAATCAATCATATAAATTAAAAAGCTATATCTTCATTTATATCTACTAGCACATGCATACATCTCCATATTATTGGTGTGATTGCTGTTTTCATATTACTTTGCAGCCGCAGCTTTGGATAAAGATAGCGTTTGAAGATGTAGTGTGCATTTAAATGAATACGTCATTTCATTTTAATGAACAAATACATACAAAAATAGGAAATTTTCTGATAATACCATTGATTTGCTTACTTTACCGCCCCAACTATGTAAAATATCTTGGTTTCAAGTCTTACTCTTAGGAAGCTAAGCTCATCAAGGATCTGTTCTGGGACCGTTGCTTTTAATTCTTTTTGTAGATGATATTACAAATTTGTTGTCTGGATCAAACTGTCTATTGTACGCTGACTATTTACACATATCTTGGCATATTGATACTTTGTAATATTAACGACTTAACAGCTGTTTATCGATTGAGTAACAGAAACTACTTATCTCCAAGCAAAGCTATGACTTACTGCACAAGACAGATTGTTATTAGTTCCCCTTGCAGAATTTATGATTCGTCGAATAATGCAAGTTGTTTAAAGACCTGGACATACTTTTCGGACCAAACAATCTCACATTTAATGATCGTGTAGTAGAAATATGTGATCATGCATCTAAAGCTACTGTTTCCCTACCAGAAACACCAGAAAAGTCAGTAGGTTTGCCTACTAGGTAGATTCGTAGGTTAGCCCAGGGAATTTGGATTATGCGAACGCTGTAGGCGGAATTCAACGAAAATTTCTGAAAATACTTTTCGTGGGCACCTTCTATTTACTATAATATTGCTACAGCTGCCACAACTTAGTGACAGATTTGCTAAAGAACTTTATTTCATTAAGCAACTGAATCAAATTGTTTTTCTTATTGGATTAATTAATGGATTTGCTTAAGCACCAGAATTGCTGAGTATACTTAACTTTTACGTTCCCAGGTTAAACACTATAGTTTATACCTTCATATACTATGCGTTATTACTTACGGTCAGCTATCCTATGAGTGTGTAGAAGCGTTAATAATAATTGTAGAGATATTGATATTTTCAATATCACCTTGAATTCTTTAAAGCAACAGTTATAAGTCAAATTTAAGTTTAGTTTATTTTTGCATCTTTTTACGTAACTTGCCATTTATGCAAGATTAATCATATAATAAGTCATGTTACCTACTATTATGCAATATGAAAACCAAACTGTTTACTATAAAACTTTGCCATTTAGAAACCCGGTTGCTTACATTATAATGTAGTATATTGCAAGAACTGTGGGGCAGTACAATAAACACACTGTTCGGATTACTGCTTCCGCAGGAGGAGTAATCCGAACAATGTGTTTAATATAATAACTTGATACTTACCTAAAAACAGCTGTTGTAATTAATTCAATAACAATTAAGTCGTTGCATTTACTCTGTTTTATTTAGAATTCATTTAAACTATTATCCATTACTGATTAATCAAAAATTTGTTGACAATTTGCTAGCTCCACATATGTGTTTCTTTGAAATACCAGAATTCCATTAAACCTCATGGTTTTCCTCTTCAATTGCTTATTTATCCACAAAATAATTAGTAAGGAATGGAAGTACAAGCACGCAGCATTTAGAATCCATTTTATCAAGACAGAAAAACTACATTTTATTGCTTCAAGGATCCCCTCAATTGCTTTAGACCTACTCTAGTCTAACAGGCTAAAAATTATGACGCTGCGTTGTACGTGTGTCCGCATACTTGGTACTTGTCCGGCTGTTTAAATAATTAATTTTAATTAAACACAGTACCACGTCCGACTTACAATGTCCCTCAAATCTTTTCTTCAACTGGAACATTTTGATTATGCCGTTGCAATAAACCCCGTTTGTTCGAATGTGAATAAAATAATACAACTTGCGTGTGTATGTACGAGTAGTAGATTCTGTAACAATAAAATGTCAACGGGTTCAATGCTATAAGGCACTAATGTTTTAAATACAGCGCCCTTGTTTCTTTGCTTAACTTGTTCGATATAATATACTATCTACTATCCATGCAGTACTTAGTAGTTTGTAGATATTTAAATAGATTAAAAAGCGATTTCTCAACACGTTTCATTTATATTTCGCATAAAATCAAAAGACAAAACAGACTAGAAACAACGACAACGAACGGCCGACTACCATTCGATTAACGTAATTAGTTATCGTTACTCCTGTCGTGATATGTAATTACCTTAATCCAATTAAAGTCTTTACAATAAGCGTGACGTCACCGACGGCTCCGTTCTTATATTATGTACTATTCAAAACAGATACGGTTGCACAATGGATTTATTTGTTCTGTTTCAGTTACGCTAATTAAATCGAACGTACTGTGTAATTGAGATTTTATTATAAGGTATTGCTGTTATTTCTTTGTGTATACAGGGATGAAAAGATTTCTCCAATTAACCCCAGTATATACATAGGCAAGAGAATCATGTCGATTACTATGGTCATTCTTGAAAAGGAAGCTCAGAAATGCAATTAATACTTGCTATTACTTTTACTTTTATGGTATTTCTTTATAATAGCTTCGAATAGTAGAACTGAGTAAGAAACACCCATACTACCTTAATGACAGAATGGCTCTAAATACGTATTTCGGCAACCAGGTTGTCATCCTCAGTAGAAACTACAACGAAAAGCAGTGTTCGTCTTACTATTTCTGCCTTGCAAAATAAGATATACCTATGTATACGTTTGTTATTCTACTATTGATTCGGTGAGGAGCACATCTTCCAAGATTTTACCTCAGCCAGAGATACTAACTCTAACACTTTGGCCCTTTGTAATTTTTATTGAGCATACCCGTTTATTTGACGTATTTTTGATTCAGTTCTCTATTTCGTTGGCCCTAATGTTTTCAGTTTTAAGGACATTCACTAAAATGTAGTCAATAAAGTCTTGGGTATTCCAAAATGCCTTCAGATGAAATCATAAGTAATCAATATCAATTTTCCCCAATAAACCTAAAATACAATCACGAACTGAAACCGCAATATAGCGCAAGCGACAACTTTTAACATTTTTCTGTTATCCCTGGTACAAAGTATAATTGAAAAAATATTTTACTAAATGAAATTTCAAATTTCGCGGTGTTACTTGACTAAGATCATAATTATTTTTGGACATCTTAAAATATATAATGTAGTTCCGTTGGTTCTCTTGATTTTTATGCACCAACATTAAAAAGGATGTGGGAAAAATTATGTGTAAGTGAAGCAAACAGTAATGTGTTGGGTGCTGCTATAGACATATGTACGTAGCATCCCTTCTCCCTTGTATATTTTTTTAGTAGAAAATAAACAATTCTTTCAATAGTTAAAAATATAACAAGAGAAGAATTTTATTTAATCTTTATATGGTTGTACGATAATTTTATAACACATCTGTTAAAACTAACACTGGAGTTTATTAATTGGCAACATAAATTTGAATATTAATTTTGGTCATCCTATATATCAATACTATTTTTCCTTAATTCGGTCACAAAAACAAAATCAGTAAATCACGAACAGGCTCAAGAACATTTTTATTTATTACCTTACCATTAACCTTTCGAAGCTGTGGTGACAAATTGGAACATCGTGGCTGTGTGCGGACTCTCAGCTCGCGCAAAGAATTTATCCAAAAACTAGTTTTAAGCCGCTTATCTCGGTACATATTTATTATATAAAACTTTGTTTAGATATATTATTGAGTTGTGTGGATGATATTTGGATAAGAATATGTGAACTACATACACAAACTATTCATTTTAAATTGTATCATAAACGCATAACACAGCAGATGGAATAATATTTAAACAAAAATCATGCTGAATGTAAAGCTTCCATATTTTTTTGCAAGTGAATCTTGTAGGTCGACTTTTGTTTCAATAGCAATAACTATAACGCCGTTGCGTAGCAGAAACATTGCTGGACTAATCGGAAACCGATTGTTCGGGAATTAAACTTAAAAAGTGTACGAGATTATATTATGCTTTTATTACTCAGATAGGATGAAATGTAATTTCCTTTTTCTTTGTGATTAAATATTCATTGTAATTGTAAAATTAAATTTAAAATAAGGTAAAATATATACAAGAAAAAAGTACAATAAAATAACATAATATTAAATATATGTAAACCGATATAAAATAAATAAAATAAAAAAATAAAAAGGGGGCTCCCTTCAAAATTAAAAAGTCTTAAAAATGTTTGGAAAAAAAATAAATAAAAATAGGGGCCGCCTTAAAAATTGAAAAGCCTTAAGAAGGTTTGGAAAAATAATAAAAATATAATTGAAGGGGGCTCCCATTAAAATTTAAAATCTTAAAAACGTTACAAAAGTTAATACAAATATAATAGGAGAAGGGCCCCTTATTATTTGTTGTTTGATTTTTATAATAATTCAGAGTTAATAATAATTTTCTTTTAATTTTGTTTTTTAATTATTTTTTTATTTTCATTTAAAATTGTAGGATGCCCCACATTTTGAAAATACACACTTCAACACTTATCCACAACATTAAAATGTAAGAAACAGCAAAGTGCCAAAACAATTAACTGATAAAATGCAATTATGGGCCCAAATGTGTAATATTAAAAAAAAATTAAACTAAAAACCTACATACATCTGTCTCTATGCCAGGAAATCACGTATTTCTAAAGCGCAATCGTGCGCTTGGAATCCAAAAGAATGGTTCTTATCGATTCTTATACGTTCGTGAATGGAAAAAAATCATAAGTGAGAATGATTCCCCCAAGGAACGATTTAAATACTTTTAGTTCCCGTCATAAAATTCGTCAATTAAATTCGATTCTGGAACGATTCAGATGCGAACGAATTAAATTTTTTGATTCGCATTTTTCCGCACCCTAAACAGCAGAAAACTGGCCGATTTCTATTTGCGTGTTTTTCTTTTTTCGTGCTTGGAGACCTGGTGGTTGAACGATTCATCCGTTTCGGTTATTGGTATAAAGGCTCCTTCCAAGTCCCCCATAACCGCTGTCCTAACATTCTAGTGAAAATGAACATAATATCTTGTATATGTTTCGGAAACGTATATAAAAATAGAGAGAGAAACCGATTGTTCGGGAATTAAACTTAAAAAGTGTAGGAGATTATATTATTATGCTTTTATTACTCAGATAGGATGAAATATAATTTCCTTTTTCTTTGAATTAAATATTCATTGTAATTGTAAAATTAAATTTAAAATAAGGTAAAATATATACAAGAAAAAAGTACAATAAAATAGCATAATATTAAATATATATATAAACCGATATAAAATATTAAATAATAAAATAAAAAGGGGGCCCCCTTCAAAATTTAAGTCTTAAAAATGTTTGAAAAAAAAATTAAAAAATGAAAATAGGGGCCCCCTTAAAAATTGAAAAGCCTTAAAAAGGTTTAGAAAAATAATAAAAATATAATTGAAGGGGGGCTCCCATTAAAATTTAAAATCTTAAAAATGTTACAAAATGATAATACAAATGTAATTGAAGAAGGGCCCCTTATTGTTTGTTATTTGATTTTTATAATAACTCGGAGTTAATAATAATTTTCTTTTAACTTTGTTTTTTAATTATTTTTCTATTGTCATTTAAAATTGTAGGATGACCCACATTCTAAAATTACACACTTCAACACTTATCCACAACATTAAAATGTAAGAAACAGCAGAAGTGCCAAAACAATTAACTGATAAAATGCCATTATGGGCCCAAATGTGTAATATTTAAAAAAATTTTAACTAAACACCTACATGCATCTGTCTCTATACCAGGAACTCACGTATTTCTAAAGCGCAATCGTGCGCTTGGAATCCGAAAGAATGGTTCTTTTCGATTCTTATACGTTCGTGAATGGAAAAAAATCATAAGTGAGAATGATTCTCCCAAGGAACGATTTAAATACTTTTAGTTCCCGTCATAAAATTCGTGAATAAATTCGATTCTGGAACGATTCAGATGCGAACGAATAAAATTTTTGATTCGCATTTTTCCGCACCCTAAACAGCAGAAAACTGGCCGATTTCTATTTGCGTGTTCTTCTTTTTTCGTACAACCTGCAACCTGGTGGTTGAACGATTCATCCGTTTTGGTTATTGGTATAAAGGCTCCTTCCAAGTCCCCCATAACCGCTGTCCTAACATTCCAGTGAAAATAAACATAATATCTTGTATATGTTTCGGAAACCTATATAAAAATAGAGATTTATCATAGAAAATTTGTAGAAAAAAATCAGATTTTTGACATTTAAAATTTTGTGTTTTTTAACGTTAAAAATGCGTTTCCTAATTTTACAATGAATACTAGAAACAGAAATAAAACTAGCTACAATTCAAGAAAATCCACTTTATTTATCTATAAGAAAGCTTTTGCTTTTTAGTGCCTATAATTTACATTCGTATTTTATTTATTTCATATAGTTGTTGTAGGTGTCATACATACATATTGTCCTACTTTAACTTAATTTATTAATAGTGAACATCAGTTGGCTGTCCACCACCTGGTGTAGATACGTTGGAATCAGACGTGACAAATTTGGTTTTAATTGCACTACCAGCGCATAGATTCAAGTTTCATTAAATATTCATTTGTCGAATCTACGGTGAATTATTATCAGCAGTATTCACACCCCTCGGAAATCCAGGCGCGCAGTCATCATTATCATTAATTTAACGACCGTTTTCATTATCACAAACGCGTCATCAAAATGTAGTCAATTTTTCCTTCCTTTGCTACAACCTGGAAGTGTAACTTACAAAGCCTTTGCTATTTGTATGAAACTCACAATGTTGCTGTTTTAATAATGGTAGCAAGTAAGAAACTAAGCGTCATTTTAGCAAGGAAAAATGATTTTATTTTAGAATCGTAGGATTAGTTTTATTATTTTGAAACGAATTTATGTGTGGCATATACAAAAGCTTTAATACACCACTCTGGAATGGTTCGATGGTAGTGAGGGTGACTTACTTTTTAATTATACCGGCGGTCTTATTAAAAAAGGAAGAATCCCGAAGTCGTTGCACGGGAAGCAAGAAGGAAAAAATAAATTGCCTATTTAATTGCGTCCGACCAGCTCGAGTCGTGAATCTTCCTGCCAGAATTTAAATAGCCAAGCGTACTGGGCGACTGGAGAACGAAGGGCGAGGGTTTCTTAAAATTTACTTTTTCGCTTCGCGAGTTATAATAGCGTGTGGGGGAGGTGAACCTCGTCGTCGTTTGCCATCTCACAGACTCACCCTCCGCTGCGTACCCTAGCCCGGAGGCGTCCTCCGCTTTCCTTTTCCCCTTCTCCCGAATTTTCCCGAGGAGTGAGATATGGATTTTACTTCCGACGCGCGCTGTTTTTTTTTTCTGAATTATAAAATATCTCGGTCGGCTAGGCGAACGCTACAAAAGCATTTATTGAAAATTTAGATATTTCTTTTGTACCTCTCGCTTCGTCTCCGTCACCACACCCGGGGCCCAACTGGTCTCCAGCGCGCTTTTCCGAGGCTTCTTTTCGTAATTTCGATGGGGCATTGTTCTTCTCTCCCCGTCGTCCTGGCGGGACGAGCACATTTTATATGTACGTATCCGGGGGAATTTGAAAAAAGAATTTGGTTGGGAAAGAAAGATTTCCTTCGTTCTTTGCATTTTTGTGTGTGTATGCCGGAAAAACTTAATCGAATTTTCAGAAAATATAGCATGGATGGGAAGTAATATGTTGAATGGAAACGAAGAAATTATTATTAAAACGGTCTGTTCCTTGAAAAGATTCGGAAATGATATTTGGGTAGCTTGTTTTGATGACGATTTGAAATATGTTAAAGTTCGTACTCAAAATGGAAATGAAAATAAAGTCAAAGAAAGAAATATGTGAGTCAAGGGGAATATGAGCCTTGATTAGGCGAAGAGTTTACATTGGTAATGCAAAAATCTCCTTTTATACTAGAGATTTTAGCCAGATTGTTCAAATTGTAAGAATACATGAACAAATTGCTGCGATAAAATACACACAGCTGTCCCAAGAAATTTGGTGATCCAAGTGCATGGGGCTTTTTGCAACGCTCACCCACTATTGAATCCAGAATTCCAAGAAATGAAGCCATTGGTAAATTGCAATCTTCAATTATAAACCATCCCAATTAAAAGTGTGCAGTTGCAAAAAGTCGCTGTGAAAAGCGCATTCCATTTGACGTTCTTCTAGGGGTTTAAGGTTAACTCACACGTACCACTGCACAATCACACTACATATATTGGTGATACATTGTCAACTGATATCTGTCAAAATAACTTTCGTATGTATGTATTTAAATTAATACCATATAAAATGGCCAGTGTGGCATGGAGCATAAAAAAATGCAGACTTAGAAGAATTTAAGGACATTATTAAAATAACGAATACAGAATTATTACAGCGGGTACAAACTAAACTGTGTCCAGGTGGTGTATTCCGGGCAACGTGTCAGACACGGTGAAATAGTCTAGTTTCTTTTGGGTTTTGTTACACCGAAGCTAGTTCTCGAATGTGCGAAACTGACTTCAAGCGGCCACTAAACTGGTCGACTAGTGGTCGCTTGAAGTCACTTTCGACAATTCGATTTTGGCTGCAGTATAACCAACGTTTTGTTATTGTGGATGTCAAGTGGTATGTGTTCGTTGTTTCTGACTTCCCGTTAAGATTTATCAGCCAACGGGTGCTTGTAGCAAGTCAACTGAAAAAGATTTTTTCCTCATCAATACCATACACGATTCAACAAAAGCATCAGACATTTGAATGAGTGGATTATACATCCTTTGAGTTGGTTTGGAATGTTGATAACCAACTCAAGGATCTATCGTTTAAGGCGTATCCTTGGGTTGGTTTGGAATGTTGTACTTTGATCAATTGACTTGGAGGCAGTGTTTGGTAAAAACACAAATTTTGTACACTTCAATTCCGACGTATGAGGTTGTGCAGGACAATTGTCCACAAGCAACAAGAATTCTTGATCCCATTCACGCAGTATGTCCATCTCACCAGTACGACAAAAAACAAGAAGCCAAGCGCACAGTCAAATCGTGGAATTCTTTGAAAGTTCGTTATAAGCATCGAAGATTTCACCAATATCGGCTTTTCTGGTTCGTTATTTCCAATGGTTCTTTATATACGAGTTCGGTATAACCATATAATTTTGCAGTGTTGTTTGTGGGAAAGAAACGGGACTTGAAATTCAGTTCGTTATAAAGGTTCGTTCGGTATAAGCAGAGATGTGAACCGAGATCCACTACATAATTTTTCCGATTTTTCTGGTGACAGTCACGACTTTACATTTACAAAAATTGAGCTGTAGCGAGTCAATAAGGCACTATGGGTATATAAAATATATAGATAGATCTTGCAGAGCAGAAGTTAGTAATTTTACGGAATATATAGCTTTATAATAACTTGACTGGTATGTATGAGGGTATGTATGTATGTAACCCGACATTCTAGTGTAATTTTAAGACCTCTGAATGTCCTATCTATTTGAAAATTTGCACACTTACGTATCTCCAAAGGCAACACAATATGCACAGATTTTCGAACACATATTTGCATAAAATATGATCTTGGATTGTTATTAAAATTAATAATTAGATGCTCATGGCGGCCATCTTAACTTAATCGTCTATCGGATGACAGATGATGTATGACGCCTTTAATATGAACATGTTACTGGTTTCGCACGGCCTATCCGATAGATGACCAGCACTTCCAGCGAGCATCCAGTGTTTCGTATCCTTGTTCAGATTTCCTTTTATTGTTAAGTAAGCATTTTTTATATACCATATTTATTCTAATAATCGTCTCGGCGGTTAAATTATTTAGGGCATCTATCTTTGATTTAAAAGAGGTGCGGCCTTTATTAGAGTGCGACCTTTATTTCGAATCAAACCAAATCCTCATTTTTATTCTTTTACTCTCCACTCAAAACAATTGTAGTGCAACTTAGTTTTGATACAAAACGACATCGCTTTAGTATCACATACGGAATTCAATCTGAATGTGGTTAACGGGGATTCCCCTACCAACTTTTGACATCCATTATGTGCACTTCCCATAAAGATGCGGCGTTTATTAGAGTGCCACGGTTATTGAAGATGCGTCTCCAATTAGATTAAATACGGTATGTCATATAATGAAATATAAATTTATATAAACGAAATGTAATTGCCAGGAGCCTTATTCTGTAAATTTATCGACTATTCATATCTCTAGCGATTCGACATGACGTTATAGTATTCGATGTCGCTATGATTCAAATTCAACACAGTCCCACAGCGTCTTCTCACAGTGAAATATAGAACTTCGCAATTATAACTTCTATTGCAAAATATAGTAAAAAATAATACTGGAGAAATTTGTTCAATTCTACCTTCTTGAAATAAAGCTTCTTCTACAGTCAATAGCTAAGAATTGTGCATATGGAAAGCCATGATAAATACCATAAATTATCATCAACTGATGACATTTAATACCCTCTACCAGTTACAATTAATTAGAATACCGTTTGATACAATTAAAATTGGCCGTTTTACATCGGTGCTGGCGAAATCGATAAAAAAAAAATTATTTTGGGATTTGTCGATTAGTCTCGAAAACGTGAATATTCAATGTATTTGACTACAAACAGGTGTTCCGTTTTTGGGTGGTTATTTTTTTTTTTGATTCATTGGTAGCACCACATTATTGAACATTACAGAGGAAAATCGGACAGGTTCCCCTATTCTTGAACTTACCCCTATTCACATTATTTGCACAAAGAATAATAATATAACTTAACACCGAATAGACGAAAATCTTTTGAGTCCATTCTATCATTATAGATGTTCGTTCAGGAAATAATATTTATTTATTGTTACAACTATAAAAGTGAAATTAGATTAAATATACATTTTTTAAACACTACATATAACTATGAAATAAAATTAGTACCTATGTTCGCTTTAGCCAAAGCGTGCAATTTCATTATTGGTTCGTCTCGCGGTAATTGGCTCTTCAGAGAAGCGTTTTTTAAGGCGCATTCTTTGGGTTGGTCTGGCACATTGATAACATATCATAAAACACATACTAAAAAGGATAAAATAAATATACCCCACACATACCTCACAATAAGAAAAAATCAGCTTTATTTGAAATTAAGAAAAATACTCTTTTAGCGCATTCTATATAAAAATAATGATTTTGTTTAAATAGAAATTTTTTAGGGAATAGATGTTCCCGTAAAGCATTCCATTGGACGAAATATAATTATATATCAATTAATAAAAAATAAAAAAGCGAATTGAATTGTATTGCCGAAGTGGGGAGGCAAAAGTCATATTTATTTTGTTTTTGGTTTTGATGTGCTAAATTATCTATGTACAGTTTCTTTATTACTATATTAAGTATATAAGACATCTTGGAACGCTTGCCTCTCTATCCAACAAATGTGCAACATTATACGAGATCCGAACACGTTATCTCATTACAGTCATTAATACAAAAATTAAATAAGGGAAACGAAGCCTTTCCCGCCATTACTTTATGCGTATATAAGTCCTTCGACAATGGCATTGGTCTTATTATCCGGTACTTAAAATCCATAACGTCCATCCTTAGGAGGCGTCCCATTAAATATGTCCCGCGCGTTCCGAAATAAAAAAAGAACGCCATTAGAATCGTACACAGGAGATAACACACTTGTCAATACATTAAATCGAACATCGTGTGGACTGGCACAGTCCGATAGTGGATGCGTTCGGAATACTCGTAGCTGTCGACCAAGCGATCGGGTCCACATTGGACGAGGCGAGCCCAATGTTACGAACTCTTGTATAAATTTGTATCGCGGCCTGTGTCTTAGATTGGGTCTGATTAAAATGTAGTTAAATTGCGGCCCACTCAATCACAACAACATTTATTTTAGTGACGGTTGGCTTTCTTTCTTTTCCACACCTCTCCTTCCACACGTACTGTCTTTCTGGAATGGATTCTGCATTAAATAGGTGGGTAGAGCATGTACAGAAGCTTCAAATTGTTTATGACAATGATTCAAATATTTTATCAACCATTTTCTTAGATGCGAAACAAGAAGAAATGGGTGCAAGACTAAGCTTCAGTTTATAACTTTTCTTTTTTACCATACTTATTCCTTGATCATTTGCGTATCATTTTATCATTAACTTATTACATCTTATGTACATGTATATTTCATCATATTTGTTTCTCTATTCTTCATGGTGATTATATATTCTAATATACAATCACGCGTGAATTATTGTATTCATTGATTTACCTCTCCATCCGATATCGTATCCTTTAATGTTTTTCTCCTCCCTATACCGACAGTTTCTTTCGATATTTGCATAAAATATCGTTGTAGCGGCGTGAAATTAGTTAAAACGAGCGGAGATAGTGTAGAGGGGTAATAAAACTTAAAAGAAAATAAAAATTTAAAACGCATAAAACGGGCCATAAAATTCTGTTGACCAGCGCACTGATATTCCCCTAGGTCCGGTCGCTGGCGATGAGTATTTTAGTTTGGAATGTCATCAATGTCTTCGCTTGATATATTAAGAGTGTACCTACACGTACACACACACATAAGTAATTTGATAATACCGTGAATGAAATTAATTCAATTGATTTTGAAGCATATAACGCGCTAGTGTTTTATGGGCTATATATTTTTATTTCTAAGTGTAGACAAGGCGTTTAGCTTTATACAGTTTTTGAATGTATAATTAATAAGGTACAGGAAAAAGTAAAAGTTTTACGAGGTTGATTAAAAATATTTGCGACCTAGCATAGAACTGACTTTATTGTGCATAGCATATTAATTAATCTTATAAGCAAAAAAGCCAACTTGTTTCACTAATGTTTTACCATAAAAGCAGATGGTGTAAACAAGCCGTTTATTTTTTTTTAATCGATCGTCACGTAACATTTGCCACGGTATAAGGCACTGGTGGTAATAAGTCCCGCAGAACGTTTCATATCTTCTTTATAAAAATCTGTTCTTTCTCAAATCTTTAGTTGTATCAAACAACAAAGAGGTCTAACACTGCCCAATGAAAAAGGAATATCAACAAATGGTAAAACAGAGCATAAAATGAGCAAAAATTAAAAGTATTAAGTTTACCCTTACATTCGGGCATTGCATATAATAAAGCCCACATTAGCACAAACAGAAAACTTATAATAACTTTCATTAAATAGTTATACTTCATTTGCGTTAAGAATGAAGATGTGGACACTGGGGTCTGTGTCCGTATCACACAGAAGCTATAAACATATTTCCCAAAATACGAGACACATCAGACTTATTTCAATAAGAACGGATAATTAAAATGTAAGCAACTCCAGTAAATCATGAATGCCTTACAAGGGAACACCGGCAACTGTCAAATTCAGATTTAAATGAAACTTGGCAGAGTCTAAGAGCACCTTGGTATAAGCACAAAACAATTTTCTGTTTCTGCCCTATCGCTCGATTTAGCCAGGGGGGCGGGCTGTACCCCTAAAGATTTGAATGATTTTTTAATTTTTGTAAATATCTCGGAAACTATAACATATTTCTTGTTTTTTGTAGAATATAATTTGAACTATATTACATGGGCTCAAAGATGACGCGAATTATTTTCAGAAAAACTTATTAACGGGGAACCGGGTACCCCACACCCCCTTTTTTTGATTTTTATTTTTCCCAAATGAAGTCGGTTTTATGTAGAAAACGGTGCTGTATTAGCAAACATAAACAGTTAATGATAATTATGATAATTAATAAAAGGTATGAGAAAACGATAATGATACAGTACTTGTCATTGATTGTGGTTATAAATATATAGTAGATATTTATCTAGAAATTATTTATTATTTCGATGACGTTTTCAAGAAATATTGTAATATAATCTGATGGGTATATCGACGTAAATATCGATTAACTAAAAGTACAAGTGATGTGTCACGTACGCCATTATCGTAATGCGTATATAATAATACGTTTTCTACATAATACCGACTTTATTTGTTTGTGAAAAAATGATTCAAATCTTTGAGGGGGGTTGTACCCCGAAATCGGGCGTTTGGGCAGAAACAGAAAACGGTTTTGTTCTTAAACCGAGGGACTTTTAGACTCTTCCAAGTTTCTTTTTAAATCTGAATTTGACAGTTGTGGATGCTCCCTTGTTAGTAATGTCGGCAACTGTAAGGTTTTCACGTATAAAAAATATGTAGAAACATATTAACAATCGAAAACATACATTAACTGATATTTTAACGCTAATAACTCCACTGTATATTTCAAGGATTCAGCAGACTGTGCAAGAAGCTGGGAATATTTGGCAAATAAAGAAATAATTTAATTAAGCGTCCGCTTTTTCCATCTTCGCTATCGCTTCATAAAAAAATAAGTATAGAGTTCTGGTGGATATTTTTCTTCTCACAATTTCTTGATATTACCATTAATCAAAAATATGTAGTTCTCTTCACACACAAAGATGGGTAGCTGAATCCAAACATTTGAATTTTAAATAAGTCTTTGTTCAATTCGAATATGGTTCCCTAGAGAGCTTTTCGATAATCAGGTTCCACTTCTTCATCTTTATTAGCACTGTAATGTATCATCATAAATTATCATGAAAACATGCCTTATTCACAAAAGATTACCTGATATACTGTACTACTATGACTGTACAGCAGGAGGTCTGCTTTTGCCAGTTTAATTTGAAATATGCGAAGTGTTAACAAGAACATATATAAACAACGGTACCAATCTACAACCCGACGTAAACAATGCTGATTTGAGAATTCTAGTGATATTTCATTTTAACCAACATGCGAACCTTTTCACCATTGTAAACTGGGCTGGAAGTTTAGCCAATCACAAACCCGAACATATTGTCGTATTCTTTCCAACGCGATCTTCTTAACGTAATGAACTTATCATTGTTCGAAGATATATCCTGTATGCCTTTTAAAATTTTATAATTTATAGCTTTACGCCTTTTTAACGACTCTTTTTTAAGCAAATCTGGTGATGGTACCTGATAAGGAAGTGTTTGGAGCTCTCAATCATCTTTGATGTAGGTGTAGCTAATGCAAGCAATAATTTGAATTGCATTCACTTACTCATATGATGCTCTTTGGTTTGTTATATAGTATACAGTTTGTTTTTAAACTAAGAGGAGCAAATGAAAAAGCCACATTTACACTGCAAATATTACCAGATAAATCACTAAATCATTCTGGCGGTAAATTTGAAATATTTGTAAAGCCAATTTGTAATGTCAGAATGTTTTGATATCTGTTAGAGACAAAGGCGAATGAAAATGATCTTTAATTCTAGTTTAATGTAGATGAACCAAGTAGTTGGTTAAAAAGTTGATTTATTTTGATAAATATACAAACACGACTGAATCATACAAATTCCAGTTAATAAATTTTATTCTTATTTGTGCAGTGAAGAACTGCACATATGCGGTAAATCAGGACGTTTCTTGATTTCAATCAAAATTCTGTTCAAAGTAGGTAATTCGTTCTTGTAGAAGAAAGCATGCACGATTTGCCGCACAGACTGTATAACTGCTTCATTATATGTGCAACAATACGAGGTCATCCTCCTTTGTGTTTTGATGGTAATAACTGTGTCAGTTTCATCATACTCCTTTACGGTCCGGTACACTGTTGATTTTGCAACTCGTAAAAGCAGAAAATTATAAAATTGATTGCAATATTCAAACTGTCAAAATTTACCGATGGTGTTGCTAATTTTAGAAATGATAGCAGTTTTTCTAAGATTTACTTCATCAGTTCGCAGCTGCTTGTACATATTTAGAATACACTGCTTTTCAGCTGCTGATAAATGGTCCAAATCTAAGCGTTTACGTTGTTTTGGAGGCGAATATGATAGTGAACTTGTCGGTTCTGTATCCATATTAAGAATGGGAGCGTATATGTATCAGCACGCACTTACACACTGCTGACTATTTTATTGATAAAAGAACAGGTTTGTTTACGTTTGACAAACCAATAGCACAAGGAAAACGCAACACAGACGAAAATTATCAACCGCTTGACATCCAAATGTCAAATTTATTGTAATATTTCGCATTTCGCTTGTGTTAACCTATCTTCGAAACAACCAATCGCAGATGCCGGTTTTAGCGCGGAGAATTTAAAACGCTCATCCTAGTTTAAAAAACAGGCTATTGAATATGCAGCTATAATATGTTATTACGTTGATATCTTAGGTAATATTGATATCCGTCTAGTTCGGTAGATGGCAGCAATATGAATTCTTCTCCATATACCTTTTTATGTGTCGGATGTTATTATCGCAAGCTACCTTACATATTCTTTTATGCTCATTTTCGTGTTATCTTGTCTATAAAAAAGGAATTCTTTTGTTTCAGGGGGAGCCGGAGGACTGCTTCTAGACACCGGCTCAGGTCCATCGTTCCTACCGCTTCCTGCTCCCGTCCTGGAACAGGTAGCGGCGGGAAACAGCGAACCCGGAGTCACAACACTGAGACTACCGGATGCGGGCTTGCGTTCCCTCGAGTTGCCTGCGCGCGAAGTAGACATCGAAGTGTGTTTCGTGTGCAAGAAGTGCAGGGCCGCGTTCGCCGGCGAAGCGCCGCTGCTGACGCACCAACGCCAGTGCTACAGCGGCAACCTGGACCACAGGGGCGCGTTCAGGATCGTACAGACTGGCTACGATTGCAAACTGTGCGACGGCGAACGTTTCAAAACGCTGCAGGAGTTGAAGCGCCACTGCGACAAGGTGAACCATCCGAAATTCGCGAAGGTGAGTTCTACGCTGCCGCCACCGTCCGAGTCGCCTCTCAGTCACGAGATGGAGGACGTCGTGAATCAGATAACCCTGTTGGCGGCCAGGGCCGCCCAAGAGACGGTCCCGGATCAATCTAGAGTGCTCGATAATAACTCGAATACGTTCTGCCAGCCGTCTGAACCCAGACGGCGATTCTTAACACCTTCCGACGTATCGCAACCGCTTACCAGTGCGGGACATTAATTTCATCACAGCCATACACGATATATAAACACAGTCACTCACGAGGACTTTGAACGAGGTGATTTTCTGCGATGATAGCGTGTAAAGTTCGTGTTAAACCAATACGCAATGTAAGTAAGTACATTTATATACATATGTACCTAGTTTTATTGGCAAAGAAAATCACCTTGTTATGCATATGTAATACATACATAGAATATGATATGATACACATGATATTATTGCGTAAATGGAACTCAAGCTATCTTAAAACAATTAATCTATCGTTAATAAGGAAAGATTATTACAAAATGTTCACGGTCACATATAAATTCCAAAAATTACAAAATTCCTATGAAATTTTCCAAAAAAGAATTAACACGATATGAAAAATGTGAACATAATAAAGCAATTAATGAATAGTATATATTTACAGCTGATCTATATAATATATTTTTAAACGTTATATTATTATTACTATTATGATTATTATTATATGGTAGTTGTGTGTCAAGTATCGTAGTTTTGTGTATAGTCGATTTTAAAAAATGATAAAAATGAAACTAGGTCCGATGATTCCTAATCGCAACGTATAGTTACTATGACACTTTGAGAAATTAAAATAATAAAAAACAAAAAAGCAAAGGAATATTAGGTGTACATAGCTCTAAGTTAGCGCCCATGAGTTCCTGATTTCTACAAGAAGAAAAATAAAAGAAATTAAAGTAAAACGGTACTATTGATACGAAAAGATAAACGGAAAGATCTTATTGGTAACGCGCAGATACCATTATCGAAGGCAAAATGAAATAATATATCTGAGGTTGAAAGACGAAAGAAACGAGATGAAAAAAAAAATATTAAGCAAAATTGCGACTTCAATGTTCCTATAATAATCGAGAGATGTAGATACTGCATGCGGTCTCTGTGGGTCCCAGGTCCCGGGGTCCCAGTAAAACAAGTTCCTATCGCTCGCGCTCTTTTGTTCCTCTCGCAAACTTTGTAATAAGGGCGCGCGCGCTTTTTTTATTCATTATTAATTAATTATTATAAAAAAATGAAAAAGAAATAATACAGAAACTTTTATTAACTATTATTATGACACATTATTATAAAAGTTGATAAGGCAAGAAAATGCTGTATTTATCATTAAATATGTATATGTATATCATCATCAGCTGGTTATATTAAACAAGAGAAATACACGGCTCGCTTAAAACTAAATTAACGGATAATAAGTTAAAAAGAAAGTGAAGAGAAAAACCTGTCATCCAGTTTCTAAGCCAGCAAAATTGGTTCCTACTAAATACTAATTATTAATAATAATCGATACATACGGTGTTTATTAAGTAATAATATATATTAGTTATGTTTAAAATAATAATAATAAAAAAATAAAACCGTTGGTTTCCGAACCAACGATATTGTACGTATACATAGTTGTAGAAAAATATATTTAAAAGAACAAAAAATTTTAAATATATTCTAGGTTTACGTATCCAAAATAACTCAAAACTGGGAAATACATTTGTATGACCTGCCTCGCATATTAGTGAGTTTATTTGGAACTAAGTGTGATTGTTGAATAAGAACAGCGCTCGCATCGGCGGCGATTTGATGTAACTAAAACTAAGACGCTAACCCGATAACATATCCTACAGATGTCTCCGCTCAAAAAATTATTTTCATTGTTTTCTGAGTAGTAACAACAATAAAAAATGATTTATGGCCGGATCGAAAAAATAAGAAATGAGAGACATCCACACACAAAATGTTGCTAACATTAATATTGTCACCGGTCGTCCCGTTTCCCATCACTTCGCCGCGGATCCAAGCGCCACATAGCAATGCTAAGTGAATGTGAAAAGTGTGGAAGAGGGGCATCAACTCTCTGAAACAGAATAATAAAAAAAATTGAGTACACCCTCGCTCTTCTTCCTCTGACGTATTACACGATTATTATTACTATTCATATATTATTATTACATTATTACGATGGTGATTATTATTATTGCTAATATATTTAGAGAAAAGATCAATGTGCGTAATATATTGTTTTCAATTTTTTAATTAGTAGTATTTTCGCGCTGCCGGACTGTTAAGAAATATGGTCCGTAACAATGTTCCTAATATATTTCATATCGCAAATTTTTATTATTAAATAACGAAAAATGTACATGATAAAATTAATTAACGATAAAAATTACTACCCCAATACTAATGCAACAATACAGGACGAGAAAAATAATGTTGAAAATTTTATACGTTTCATTTTACTTTTTCCTAGAAGAAATTTTTATGTAATAAAAATTCGAGTAACACGGATCTGTTATTTAGATTTTTGAAAATATGAAACAAACTACGAAATGTGGATACACGAATCTCGCGCCCGCCCTAAAAATTCCTTAGAATCGACAAACTACTTGAAAGAAAATATTTTTTTTGTTCGGGATAAATCCGAATTTAATAGAAAATATTTTATTTTATTTTAAATCTCATCGTAAATCGGATCTGTCCTTGAACATTAACAATATTTTAACTCGAGGCTTTCGAATCTCGACATCTCTCTCATGCATACCGCTTTCTTTCTATCTGTTTACAAAGATGCATCCCCTCCGTAATGTATCACTACGAGTATTTTCGCTTTAAATTTTCTTCTTTTATTCCCAACACTAATTTTCCTTATTATAACCTCTTCGACTAACTCCTGAAACATGCAGTATTGCTTTTTCGAATTTATTTTCGTTTGCGTTTTATGTATGAATTTGCTTTACTGGTCCCGGTTATATATATATTTTTTTGTACATAATTTTCATTGTTGTAATTATATATATACGTTTTTTTTTATTATTTCGAAATGGACCTTTTAGTTTTGGACCCCACGAATATTTAGTTTTTTTTCTTATCGTTTGTTATTCTGCGTGCAGTTATCTTGCGTTTTCGTTTGATTATTAAAAAAGAAATAAGATAATAAAGAAATGATAATATTTGATTCTATTCGTTAGGCGAATATTATTGTTAGTAATAAAATAAAATAATTATTATTATTACTATGTTGTTAAAGTCATGTGTATTTTTATAGTATTTTTATGATACTTGTACAAAGCCAGTAATATTATATGGAACATATCTCATATTCAAGAGGAAATAAGTTGTTTTATTTTCTCACAATTAATAAATGATTAATTAATATTATTTGTATTTGCGATTTTTTGGTTGCATCTTTGTAAATATTTCATAGCAGGCGTTAGTTTTTAAGCGTTAAAATATGCTGGAGAATATCAAGATTAGTATAGAGAAAAAGAAATTAAAGTTGTTTTCTTGTTGTATAAATTATTATTTAAGCATTTAGCGTTTACGTTCATTAGACTTTTTTTTCTTTCTACACAGTTATGCTCGCGCATAAGACTTCAAACAGTGATTTAGTGTATAAGTTTTGCGTAGATCATACTAGTAATTATTCGATATAATTTATTTTCTTTAATTCTTTATTTTTTTTTTGTGATGTACATAGATTATTTTTAAGTTTATGCCGAATAAAACGTAAAGTTTCGCGTGGTGAGTTTGTATGAGAGATATGCATTTTTTCCCCACCTGTTTAAGCGACGGAAGGGCAAACGTCCAAAACCTGGTAGTCTACCCTCCCGCTCTAAAAAGAGTACGCTATTGCTATATAATTAAACAGACAAAACAAGTAAATGTCAAGAATATTGTTTTATATTTATGTTTATTGTTGAACATTTCTGTAGGCAACCCCGAATGTCATTTTTATTTTCTCTACGTTTCAAGAGTTAATTTCCGTTTCATAGTGACGAAGTGAAATTTTTTACTTTCCACTGCTTTTGTTTCTATTTTTCCAAGGAATGAATTTTACATACATTTATTTTAAGAGAGAACGGATTGTTTCTGATTATTGCGTTCTGGTTTATTTTTTTCGGAATTTATTTGGTTTTATGACGCGCACAAGAGATGAATGGGAAGAAACGTATCGCCTCTATGTGCGTATGCGAAATACTTACAAAATTGCATATCGTTTCCTCCTCGTGCCACGTCACGGACAATTTCCGTGTCCCCCATACATCAAACACAACGTCACTACAATCGAAAAGATGATTCAACAATAAACGAATGTTCCGTTACTTTTTACAAATTCAAATAATGAATATTAATAATAATAATTAATAGGTAAATGTTTGTATCCTACGGCTTGAGCCGCCTCTCAATTTGTGAGTGTATATGAAAGTCAAATAAACTACATAGTTTATCATAAAAATACAAAACGTGTCTTATTATAAACCTTACAAATACCAACGGCCCTAATCTATCTACCCTTTGAGAAATTACCGATTATCTACGCCCAATTGGACTAAGAAGGTAAGGTTAAGAAAGCTTCTCTGGAAAGGAAGAAGAAAATGTTCAGGTAAGTCAGATCCTAATTTAAAACAGTGTTTCGTAGAATTAGACAAAACCTACAACGATATAAAGAACACTAATATCAGTTCTTACTCCTATCCACCTATTATCATTGAAAAAGTTCTAATCAAATAGCTTACGAAGTAAAAAAAGTATAATTGATCTTCGTATATTATCAATACGTATCTGGGCGTATGCCAAATATAACCAAGAAATTTGCCTTGGTATAACCTATTTTATTGATTGAAAACGATCAGATAAAAGGTAATATTAATACATATAATTAAGAAACACTTTTTACCATTACTACCTAGAACTTCATATCAAGAAAATATAGATATGTGTGTGCAACTCAACTTATTTTCACATTACATCCTTACAGACATCGTCAAATTTCTGTGAAGTAGTAATTGGTAAGGTCTAGATCTTGTAATTTCTTTAGATAGAGCAATCAAATTTATTAAAAATATTCAAAAACATAAGAAAACCTCCCCCTAAACTCCTCCAAAACTCCCAAGAAACGACTATTAATAACAAAAAACAAATTTGTTAAAGATCTTTGTACAAATAAAACTTTTTTATTAGAGTTCTCACAAAAAGAATTTATTGATCAAAATGTGCTTGAAAACTTTATAGTAAATGGCATAGTGTTTGTACTAAGGAGAAATACTAGTTGAAACTGGTTAGCGATTTTTTTTGACTGACAATTTAGGAAAATTGCCATATACGTAAGTAACTATTACCGAAAGATTAGGTTTGCAAGAAAGGACAAAATTAATCCTAATATTTGACGGGAATTACCTAACTTGTATGGAGTTGGTACTATTTTGAACGAGACGTCTGAAAAAGATAATCCATCATGCAAAGGTTCACGTATTTTTTGAAAACCTAAAGATATAGGCAGGGTGTTAGAAAGAAGTATAGGAAAGACCTGTACAGACTTTGATTGATAGTTCCCTAAACCTTCCGTAAAGCCTAATAGCAAATTCTAAAATATTTGCTAAAAATGATGGCTTAGGTAAATTTAGATTTGAGTAAAAGTCAATGGTTACCTGCTTACTTGCTCAATGGAACACAGGGTAATAGCAATCAATAAGTACCACACGTTGTATGAACCAACAACTAAAGCCAGGTAATTAATCTGAACAGGTGAAATCTTATAGACCAATGAATTTGCTCCCAGAGCTGTTTAAAGTGTTTGAAAAGCTTTTTCTCGTAAGACTTGTTGATGTAACAAACGAAAGGAAGCTTATTCCAAATCATCAATTTGGCTTTCGTTCATAGAATAGTCAGGCAAATAAACAGGGACGTTGAGGTAAGAGGTACTGCAATTTGGCTTCCGTAATCAGCACTGAAAAATAAAGCAAGTCCATAGAATATTCGAACAAATAAACAGTGACGTTGAGGGTAAGAGGTACTGCTCAGCAGATTTTTTAGACGTTAGCCAGGCCTTTGATAGCGTGTGGAATGATGGATTACTACTTAAACTTTAAAAAATCTTCTCTCTCAGTATTTTATGATCCTCAAATCATACCTGAGAGATAGGTATTTTCTGATGAAACATGAAGGTGAATATACAGACCTACTATTAATGCAGGCGTCCCACAAGGAAATGTGTTGGATCCGGTTCTCTACTTACTATATACGTCTGCCCTGTCTACCACCCGACTGACAACGGTTGCCATTTTTGCCGATGATGCCGCTATCTTGGCTTCCCATACTAATCCAAGAGTGGCATGCAAGTTAATATAAATAAAATCGAAAACTGGCCTAGGAAATGGAGAATTAAAGCAAATGAAAGAAGGTTCCTTACATGTTACTTTCACACTGAAAATAGATACATGCTAACCGGTTAAACTAAACGACTGTCAGCTACCACAAGGTAAAGATGCAAAGTATCTCGGCATGCATTTGGACAGACGCGTAAACAACTTTGATTAAAACTACACAAGAGATATTGGCTTATCGGACAAAAATCAAAACTAACTGTGGACAACAAACTGTGTCTTTATAAAGCCATCCTTAAACCAATATGGGCAAATGGTATCCATGGGGGAACATCTGCCGAATCTAATATCGAAATTCTCCAGAGATTTCAGCATAAAGCACTGCGTATAATAGTTAATGCTCCAAGATATATGCCCAACTTCGTCATTCAGCGTGACATGTCAGTGCCATCAATTAAGGAGACAATTAAACAGTACCAAGTTACCAAGAGCGACTAATAATACACCCTAATATGCTGGCTAACCAACTTGTGCAGTGAGATGGTACACGAAGGCTCTAGCAGTTATAAAAAAAACCTACATTGCAATAACGAAATTACAATTGCTTAGAGTTTGGATTATTGTGATGTGGTGGAAGGTAAAAGTGAGACCAGTAGAACCTTTAAAAACAATATTTTCAGATAACAAACGGCGATTGTTAAGCTTGAAAATTTGCAAAAACCAATTTTCACGCAAAGCAAATGAAATACAGTACCCAGTTCCTTTTCTAATTTACTTACTTTATTAACTTTTGACTAGTACCTATACCTGTTTTTTTTTTTCGGAAAACGCTAACCATTTGTTACCTTTAGAAAATCTTAATAATTCCTTAAACAAATAATGTGTTTTGCGTTTTCCTGGAAACCAAGTTTTTTTTACCAAAGCTATTTCTACATGAGCCAACTTATTTAGAACTCTTATGTTTGCAAATAGAAAATGAATTTGACAATAAGCCAAATGTTATTACAAGAAATTCTATCAAAACGAATACCACTCCGCCAAAGTCCAGTCTAATGCATGAAACCATATGGTTTGAAAATAATTATTGTAGAAATTCCTGAATAATATCAATCAACTTACGCTTACAAATATCTTCTTCAACGCCCATTTACTTTCCAAACATTCAACTTGAAAAATTACAAAATACTTTCAGTAGTCTAACGTATACATTAGAGTTGATATCAGATTTTCTCGACAAAGAGTTGTTAATATCGTCAACGAAGCATTTATAATGGCAAGTACACGACTAGTAAAGTATCTATTGATGCATAGCTTATCTAAACATCATACTATTATTGTGTTGTCAGCACTGAAAGTAATGCCACGCGTTTTTAGGATTTTTTGTCATGCTTGTATTGATTTTGATGTCGTTTTCTTAAATTAGCAGTTACTTGCAAAAATCCCATCGAAAAGAGTTAATATCTAATTTTTATAGAATAATCTTGACAAGTACATAACCTATACACGGCGAAATTCATTCTTTTATGTAAATGGCGACAAGGAAGGAATTTGTTTACACTATGAATTAATATTAAAAAGAATATGCTGTGACAAATATAATCTTTATAACAATATCTACATTAAATCAACATCAGCTACACACCGGATCACATTTCATTTATTGCGCGCGTAATGTAGTCTCAAGTGTTAAACTACTTCCTCATTAATACGAACAAATCACGACTCAAGAGTACGTATGCCTCAAGCAAATAAGACAGGTCAGAGCAACTAATAGCCGTCACTGTATATTTAACTATTAATAGAGCTAAACGGCTTGTTTTCTGGTCACATACACTGTCATTCTTTGTATTTTATTTCTCCGCTAGATCCAAGACAGACGAGTATTACAGTTTATAGCTGGTAAATAATATTGGACCTTTTCGATTGCCATTATAGATGCAATGTACAATTTAATTTATATGATCCGTCAAAGTATTTACTAAACTTGTCTACATTTAGTAACTTTTCACTTTAGACATCCCCTTATACCGAAAAGCGCCTTTCTCTGATTCCTAAAAAAAGTTCGGCTGGCGCTATGAAGTCTAATCTAATTAATTCAATACCAAATATAGAAATTCCTCGTTTTTTTATCCCTATTGTATATGGCACGGAACAAAGGCAAGATTTATGTTGGACGCATATTCGATTTAGTATTATGCAAATGTTGTCCTGACTATGGGGAATTTGTATTTTCTCCGTTCGGATTAGCTATGCCCGCGGATATTTTAACGAATCATAAAAACCATTTAAATGGTTAAGCAACAAATAGGTAGGTGTAAATCATACTGTGCGTGCCCTCAGGTTTAAGTTAGCATCACACTAGCTAATTGTGTTAATGGCTTCAGCTTCATAGAAGCATTTCTAACGAATTCATTCTGTAGAATGCATAGGATATGGTTATTATTATCTTATTTTCATTAATAATTTCTTAGGACTGCTAATCGAAGTAATTCTGATGTTGAATATTAGTATGAATCATGTAAGACTGAATATAAGGATTTATTTGTTGGTTGTTGAAGGTCTGCAACCATCTGCCTACCTGCTTTAAATTATTCATCATAGATGTTCGCCAAGGAAATAACAAAATATTTTGTGGCTTTCCTCTTTATTACTATTTGTTTGTTATAGTTGAATTAAGTGTTGGATATTGTAAAACTTTTTACACAATATTTCAGGGTACATAAAAAGTTTGTCATAACTGACTTATTGTTAGCTAACACTTCGTTGTTTGAGTTGTCTAATATTTTAAACAGTTTGTTTCCTGAAAGTAGCTGTTAGTGCAAAAGAAAAGGGTTGATCAAAATATGCGTTCAAATAAACGGACATTTATGTAGAGTAAATATACATAATTAATAGTAATATTGAGAAATATATTTTCAATTGAAATGATTGCTAGTGCGAAGGATGTCTTTTATATTTCGAGAATAGAGAACAGAAACTAAAATTAATCATAGTACATGGCTTTATTGTTTTTCAAATTATTCTCCATGAAGATCAATATACTTTTGCATGCGCTTGAACCGGTCTTCGAATCCCTTTCTCCACTCCGATTGAGGTACGATTGCGGCCACCGAAATGTGCACGAATTTTTTTTACAGTTTGATTTGTACTTTAAGTAATAGGCGTCCTTTA
>JARFOC010000371.1:330886-343334 GCA_031763485.1 Osmoderma eremita | reverse complement strand
TCTAATAGATTTATTACCATTTTGTTATATTTGATATGTGTATTTTACAAAATAAAAAAAAAGTTGCTCCCTTCACGAAAGTCACTGGATAAAGCCTAATTCAATCTACGCAATTGTACCTCCAAAATATGCATTTTGAAAGTATCAACCGATGCACCGTTGTTGAGATAATCCATGTCGAAAATTGTAAAAAATAATGACACGAAAATGTTTAAGAGTTAATTTCATTTTTTGGCCGAGATGATTTTTTGAAACACTGTAAGTAATACAAATATCGCTTCTACGTCAAAATGTTCTGAGTAAGTATACTGTCAAAATGGCCGAAATTTACGATACAGGCGTCAGTTGCTAGGTGGCAGCATCTGAAACCCCTAAATATAAAAGGCATCCCTCGAATATGATACACAAACTAAAGGATTTCGCTCATTATTTATAACAAACAAAGAATCTATTAACTGCTTATAAAACATGTTCTTTGAAATTAATTACAACGAAATATTGCTTTTCTTAATCGGTTTTGATTCGTCTTACATATTGATAGTGATACTTCTACATCGTTTTCATAAAAAAAGGCATTCACGGGGAAGTTTATCTAATAACTTATGGATCTATTTTTAATAACACATAACGATCTACGAAATACAAGCAACTTTAAAAACGCACCTCTACGCTAAGATCGAATGATAATCAAGCAGTTGGTGATAACGCACTACGATTTACATGGTTATATTTAGTAACATAACCCTGGTGACTTCTTTTATGTATGCATCCCACATTACACTATGGTAATGCTTAAATAAAATGCCTATGTGATTTTAAGAATTGACGGATTAATATGTTTTAGCATAAATAAAAGGGAACAGGTTTGATTTTAAACTTTGTTATAAAACATTATAAGAGAAATGTAAGGAAAACCCACAAAAAGATACTTCATTGTCAATTACTACAGAACAGGCATTCAATTTTAGTTAGTTAGACCTTATGCAACACAAATTACGTCAGGCCACGACGAAGTTCAAGAGGAAGTACGGCTGCATTTTACAAATTTGGATCCCACCTTTTACGAAGAGGGTTTACACAAGCTTGTGCCTCGCTGGGATAAGTGCCTTAACATTGGCGGCGATTATGTTGAAAAGTAGCTAACAGTTCAGGCTTTTACTGATTATATGTTTGATTTCTATAAATAAAGTAATCTGTGTGTACTTCACAAATGTGCCTAAGTAACCGGACAGCCCTCGTACTTACTACATTGCTATTTCAATGTAGAGATTGTGCAGAATTTCAAATTGCCGTCACAATTCTAAGAACTCGAATACTAGTTCGTTAAACCACTCCATTTCTTTTGCAAACAATACTAAATAAACAAAACCTTTCGCATAGAAGCGTCATCTACCAACACCAACTTTTCTCTTGAATCACTATGCAAGCAGCATGTAGTTGCAGGTTCCCATTTGCGTTCATGCAGAATGGTAGTCCATTGTTTTATTAGGTCGTTGAGTATCACCGACGTGAGAAGGAGGGCAGGTTGTGGCCCCATATAAAGATAGGGCGATCTTCGACCCGCCAACTCGTCCGATGCCTGTGCTTCCTTTGTGTCCCTTCACCCATATGAGTGATACGACAATATGGGTAGCGATCGTCTCCAAGGTGTTGTAGCACTGAAGCACCAAAACCCGAAGCGATTCTGTAGTTGAAGACCTTTAGGGCACCTTGGCTATCGTTGGAAAGAGCAATGTGCTCCTCCCTGATGAAGCTAGCGTGAATCTTATTCTCACCATGCAGGATTGCTAAAATCTCTGCTTGAAAGACCGAGGTATGTCCTCCCAGAGCAAGGCTGAAGTAAATTTTTAGTTCCGCTCCAGTCTCTGTTGTGGCTTTCGATCCATCCGTGAAAATGGAAACCGTTGGTGATAGCACGACGTGGGGGTCCTTGTGGGCACAGTATCCTTTGCGGGAGGCAAGCACAGGAGACACGCAGTCCTTGGCAGCATCAAGGAGGGGCATCTTGGCGACGCTCTCTGGAATGACGCTAACGTGGCTGCAGGTTCCCTCCACCTGGTCCAAAAGACCGTCAGATTCTATACTTATATGCGTCCTAAGCGCCACCTCCTCCACGAAGAGATGCAGTGATGGGACACATAGGACAGGTTTCATTGCCTCCTTTGGGGTGGGAACGCGCTTGGAAGGTGATCCCAACCCAACAGGTCTTTTTGTGCGGCATATTGATTATTTAAATGGCGACAAACTAAATCAAAGCACACAAACAATCTCCTGGATTCCTGCATGCATCTAATTGGCTAGTTTGAAATAAGGTCCTGCATCAGCGACCCCTCAGTTTGAAGCAGGTACTAAATATATCCCCGTTCACGTAGGGAGTGGAGTAGTCCTTGTTATCTCTATTTTCCTATTTTGCTAAGTGAGCAAAGAACAAATTATTCATCTAGGAAAAATATTGAGGATTATTCTCATTGACACCTTTTTTTTTTCTTTCGGTCACCGTATATAACAATAGTAATTAAAAAATAATCGGCAGAAACACAAATCTCTTAATCCTAAGAATTTATATTAAAAAGATAGGAATAAATTCTCAATAAACGTACAGCAATTCCGTTAGGTAACTAATTAATCCTGTTTTTCTCAAACGTCATCCATCAACGATACAAAGGAAAGCATAAAGACGAAACAACAAACAAAAGCATCCAAACATCACCTAAATCGGTAGGACAAATTAGAGAAAGCGCGCCAAGCTTCACGGATTAACATTCTAAAATTAATAATCCCCCGCCATAATACCGAGAATTCCCGTCTGAATAATTAAAGCAATTACCGATGTAAAGCGGAATATGAAACGGAACGGGAATAAGAAATAGGACGCTAACGTCGAGGACGGCCAGTGAGTGGCGGTGGTGTGGGGGCGCCTGGTGGTGCTAGCGAATCGAGCCGGCGAAGCTGACGTGCTGGTTGATGGTGGTGCTCCCTTCTTAATTCTTAAAAGGCTATTCGAAGTCGACGCTGAAATCAGCTTTGCCAGAAAAACGAAAGCCGTGTTTATTTTTCATCAGGAGGATTTTTAACCCCACGTCGAGCGGACCAGAGCGAATTGTTGATGTCGAAGCGTCGCATTCGCGCTTCCAGTCGTCTGGCTCGCTAGTTATTTGATCCTCAGCTAACGTATATATGTATTTGGGTTTCGATTATAGAAAATACACATATGTAGCAATCGGCGTTTCGTATATATACCAGAAGTGTACGCGCCTAGTGATTGTATGTGAGTATTAGGTTATGTGGAAAACATATATGAAAAAGGAGAATAACAAATAAGTTTGTCTTTTATTGCTTAATACTAAATAATTATGCTATTTAATGTAACAGCATTAATGTATTAATTATTTATGGGAAGATAATAATTAAATTATAATGAATGATGTAATGATCCTTCTTTTTAATTTCCTGCTTCACATACAACGAAATTTTACAGAGTTGAATGAATCGAGTTGTACCAGGGATGTCCGGTTACTAGAGTACATTTGCCAGACTACTTTATTTATAGAAATCAAACATAGACTACGTAAAAGTGTAAACTGTTAGCTACTTTTCAACATAATCGCCGCCAAATGGGCTTTCAACGGCCCAAACAAATGTAAGTCTTCAGTATTTTTTTTTAATGGGGTAGGTGTTTCATTATTTGCATGCAAAAAACGAATGACCGCGCGCACTCCAAACTTGGAATATGTTTCGATCGAAACTGACATTGTGCGGCTGTCACTGCACACGTTGTACTGAACTTACGGCAATGACAATAGCCACATCTGCATGCAGTACATATGCACATCTAAAATGCGTGCAAGTTTCAAGCTGATCGGAGCGATGTGAGCGGTGTGTCGCGCAAGCGTACCTTAGTAACCGGATATCCCTCGTCGTTTTCCTAAAAATGTTAAACTGTTACAAAAAAGATAGTTAAAATAATATTAAAAAGGAACGGTTTACACTTTTTGGGAATATTTCTAACCGCATCCCACGCTGTCAGAAATTTGCAACTCCAAAAAGCAGAAATAAAACACATCTCCACGGTGTTACTGTTAGTTTAACATCGGACTCAGATATAAATAAAACCAGCGGGAATATTGTAACTACTTTTAATGTTGATAAAAGTAAAGATAGCAAGGACTGCGGGACAGCACAAAAACACACTGTTCGGATTACTCCTCCCGCACAAGTTCGGTGCCGGACTTGATAATGGGAATCCACGTATTCCCGAAACACGTGTCGTCCCGAATTAATTAATACTTGTGCGGGAGGAGTAATCCGCAACAGTGCGTTTATTGTTAATAAAAGGTTTAGTAAGGAAGGGGAGTTGAGATAGCACCACAAGATGAATCTATAAATCATTATTGAAACTTTATTTCCGTAAGATCGAAAAGAGAAAGTTAATTCCTCAGTGTTGTTAAAAACGCAGTAAAGTAGGTTATGCTTAATTTGGACAATAAACCTAGCACTTCAATGAAGTGCTGCTATGACGTCGCACAGAAGAAACTTTACATTGTTAAAGTGAAATTTTTAACTACGTAAAAATGTAATTAAACTTTGACACGTGAACATTATTATTAAGTTATATAACTCGGTCGCGTTAAACTGCCTGTGCATTTGGACTTGAGCGAACTACCTAAGATACTAATTAGGAAATCGGTGTTAGCTCCAACACCGTATTTTTTTGGGTGTACGGTAACACCAAACGTTTATACCCTGTCATTTTGAATGATTGATATTTTTTTATTAAGTTGGTCATGTCAATCAAGTTTTATGCCTACAACCCTGATTTTCGAATCCAAATTTGTTAAAGCAAATATAGAAAATTGTCGTTATTACATTTTATTTGTAAGTTTATTAAAGCAAAAAGGTAACACAAGTTATAAATACAATTTATTATTTCATTTTATTTTCGTTATTTTCTAAGAAAGATTACTACAAAGCGCACATATATTGTCATGGTATATCTTAGAAACGCAGCACAAAATGATGATGGCAACTGGATACATTCACAGCGGGAAGCTTATAATCAATTTAGGCAGAAGAAGAAATTCAATACCCAGCTTTTTCACAAAATTGCACTAGAATGGTCGAACGTTTTATCAAAACTAGCAGTATGAGGAAAAGGATACTTCTGGTCGTCTAGGTATTGTCACTCCTAATGTTAAAATGTAAACCAAAACGTGCAACAAAATCCTCGTCTTTTCATACCATCGTTTATCCCAGCAAACAGGATGTATTTCATAAGTGATCTGTTTACCTATCATTTTATCTACTAATTTCCTATATTTTGTGATTTCTCTACGCTGCCACTAGAAATGTCCTGAAAAATCACTTTCATTTGCATCCATATAAATTAAATAAATTGTATCGTTATATCTGAATATGTAACACTTTTACCCTACTGATTTTATTAAACGTATACCGCTTCCTGAATGGTACATAATAATCTACCTAGTATTGATCAATAACACATCACATTCTTTTCTGAAGAAGAATATTTCCACCACACTCATTAATTCATTAATTCGTAAAATTACAGAACCTGATCAGGACATATCCTTCATTGATGTTGTGAAAAATATATACCAAAACATGGAACTAAATCTTCATCTTCCATACGTTGTTTATTCCAGAAAACAGACTGTATTTCGTAATTGACCTGTTTGCTTACTTTTCATCCATTAATTACCTAAATTTCATGACTTTCCAACCACATCAAAGAACACTTGCATTTCCATCCACAATTTTACCCTCCTGATTTTATTAAACGTATACCGTTTTGTCAATGGTACAATAACAATCAACGTAATATTGATCAGCAACACATCATATTCTTTTCCGATGGAGCATACCCCTCTGAAAACAATTGCAAAGACTGTGGGCTGGTACCGCTAATACACGGTATCAGGAATTCGACACCACTAAAACCAAAAGTCGAATTAGTTCCCTCTGAGTTCATAATTTCACAAAATTACAGGACTTGTTCAGGACATAATCTTCATTGAAGTTTGATTGAAGTCCTATTGCATCCATGCAATGCCTGACGATAGTAAAGACTCCTTTTGGAAGCAACTACCAACCATCTCAATAATGTAGAACTAGTAAATGGCCATTTTCAGCAGGTTTCTCTTTGCATTGCACGACCTACAATAAATTATTTTAATTTTTTTTCCGAATGTCTTCTTTTGTGAGTGCCATCTGATTTGAGTGTCCGAAAATACTTCAGCCTCTTAGTTTTTTTGTCAGTCTTCTTTATTGATGGCTCTTTAGTGAAAGTTTTACCATGACTTTACCTGTTTATAAAAATTCCAGCATTTTTGCATTTGGGTGCTACTCAATAATAACACCAATTTTTCTGTAGCTGCCTTTTGATTACATAATATCCCGTTAGGAGATCTACTACGGTACGAAGATGATTCCTACTAAGATTGAGTAGTTCATCAGTCAGTCTTCTATATTAACGGCTTCTACGCTAGTGGCCTGACTTTTGTCTTCCTCTTTGGATTTCTTCTTTTTCTCATCCTTAGTGGTCTGTCGCTTGCTACTTTCGATTTTTCGGGATCTTTGCGACGTGAAAGTGTTTTCTCCCTCCACGTTAGTGCTGCTATTTTCCGTCGTTATCTCAGTTTTCTGAGCAGAGCACCAAAAAATAGCTTTTCTTTATTCTATAGTCCGAGCTGTTACAACCGTGCAGCAATATTTTCTACGCTGTAGCTGTTGTTTGGTCGTAACCTCGAAATCGCTTAGTTAGCATATATAACCGAGAAGGTCATGTGATTTAACAATATTAGATTTCTTTCTGTTTCCATATTTAAGAAATGTGGTTAAAATAATTTGAAAATTTGGAACTACATCATGCAATTGAAGAAGCAAATGTGATTTATATATGTAAAAATATGTACATATTTTTCAGCAATTTCTTTTTCCAACATTATGATTAACAATCAGTTGTGTGTCTTCCAGATAAGCTGAGTCCTAAGATGCCAAGCTGCAACTTTTTCTCATCGTGTTGTTAACAAGAATATCGGTATATCTATCCGCGGAAAAACACATTTTTACACGAGGCTTGTTACTAACCTCTGGTATCGATAGTGAAAGCTACTGCACACGCAAAGGCCTCAAATGTTGGCTCGTACATCGCCTGTCATTTCTAGGTTAGCGTAGTGCTTCTCCCTTATTGACATAAATCATATGTTTTATTAGTACTCAATGTTTTTGAAGCGCCCATACTGTTTGCGCATGTCTTCCGATTTCAATCGTGCTATACTTAACTGACCTAGCAGGAGAAATTGTTTTAGAAACCATATTTATATTTTTTATTTACTTTATTGACAAAATCGTTAGCGTTCCTAGTCAACAACTCTAGATTCCTATAAGTATTACCTGTATATTCTCAATTGCTTCGTTGAGTGTGTTGATCGTCTCCCATTAACATTCTATTTTGGCCTTTGATAACCAGGATACGTTACAAACTCCATTTTCTTCCTGGCGTCTTCTACAGTATTGTGTCTAATCATTGACAAGTAGCTGCAAATCTTTGAAGTTCATCTCTAGCTAGCCCTCGACATAGTTCATCGGTATTTCGATTAAATGTTTTGTAAAATAAGAATTTATTACCATTGAACTGGGATCATTAGATTTTTAAGTTCAATCACAAATGAAAATTTTTAATAATTACACAATAATAAAAGCAACTTGCTATGTTTTTTATCTTTATTATTTAACCGTATCTATAGTTTCGACTTTTTACCAAGTCATTGTCATTACAAAAAAAATCCTTATGTATACAGATAACAGTAGGTTTAACAAATATTTATGGCTTTATGACTAAGAGGGTGCGTGTGGGTGATGTAAAAATCTAGCCTACCCACTTTACCAGGATAAATAACGGGGAACACATAAGATCTGTTAATTTAATTCATTGACAAAATCGTTAGCGTTCCTAGTCAGTTGATACTCTTCCATTGGCGGTCTTTGATAAACGGGATACGTCTTCTATAGTCGTGTGTCTCTTTACTGACAAATACTTTCAAATCTTTTGAAGTTCATCTCTAACTAGCACTCGACACAGCTGATCTGTATTTGGATTAAATGTTTTGTGAAATGAGAATTAATTACAATATAACTGGGAACTTCAACCCCAAATATTTTCCATCAACATTAGCATAATTTCATGTACACGTAAACTAAATAGATAAACGGGCAAAATGTTTTTGCCCGTAGATTAAGTCCATAAATTGCCATCAATAGATAAATGAGAATCCTATCTTTTTTCTGAACACACATACATTTTAACGACGCGTATTTGTTGATACCGGATACTGATCAAAGCTATCGCGTTCACCCCTCCCGCTCCATTTTACCGTTTTCACATTGATCACTGATAATAACCGCCGTTTATTCAACGCTATACATCCGGAACAAGGGCCTATTACCTTCTACATCCACCGTCTCCACCTACGCGAGCGGGAGGTGGTGGCAGGCGAGGAATCCCGTCGTCCTCCATCCATCCATACATCCACCGAGGCAGTCGGTTTTTCTCTCCAGTTACATATCGGCCGGAGGTATCAATATTCGGAATATGGGATCTCCTGTAACGACATCGATTGAGTCTATCGCTGCTCCGCCGAGACTCTTTTCAATTTTCAATATTTCCCTACGAGCTCTTGATGTTTTATTCATTGCACTCAGCGCCATCTTGAGAGACTCAATCAGAAAATCTCATTGGAATGCATGCATATACGGTCGCATCCGGCCACACGTCTAGGTTCGGGTATAGCAATGCTGGATGGATGTAGTCGTATATGTATGCGTGTGTGTACGCGCGTGATTGTACGTGTTTCTGTTGCCTTCGTTTCGCGTGCGTGTTGCTATATTCGTGTTGGTATTGCTTATTCGGGTTGTCTTTCTTGTTGCTATATTGATCTTTCAGCGATTTGTCTTTTAGTTCGTTTTCGTGCAACCAACAATAACTATGAATGTACCATCTTTTTCAAATTAAATGAGAACCGAAACTCGACAAATACTCCACCGTTTATGTAACCTAAAGTACACGTACTGCATACCGAGCGATGCGTAATTCGGAATTTTTGGTAAATAATTTTTAAATAATATTTCAGTTTGTGGTATTATTTCTAACGTTTTCATATTGTTTTACGGAAACTATTAAATTATAGTATTTTACAAAAATATGGTAGCAGATATATGGATCGTTATTTTATTGTAAAAATGACGGCATAATGTCACAGCAAATATGACGTCATGTTTTAACGTCAGTTTTTTGGGACGTTGTATAGACCATTAGATGACGTAATTTACAGGTTGTTTGCAACGTCATAGAAAGCATTATACAGGCTCTTTATCTAACCTAAATTTCACTAAATTTTTTGCAAAAATGTATGAATATTGGGATGTATTCTTACTGTATTTTTCAAAATCTTTAGTGATATTTACGTCAGATAAAGGGACCGTATATATATAGGTGAGGTATAGGATACGGTGGCTTACAATAAATTTAACTTAAATATATCCCTTACCACCTTGTTGAGTAAAGAAGTCTGAATAAGTATTTCGGCAATCAAGTTGCCATCCTCAGCAGAAAACCACAAAGCAATGTTGATAGTGGCGGTCTAATAGCAGGATTGTTCTCGGAGTGCTACGCCTGACATTATTTTTTCCTTTGTGGTTTGCTGCTGAGGATGGCAACTTAGTTGCCGAAATACGTATTCAGAGTTCTTTACTGAACAAGGTGGTAAGGGATATTTTTAACTTAAAGGGACCGTATAAAGTCTTCCACAATGAGTTAACAGATAAATCCCGCTGAAATTTATTCCTTATTCTTGTAACTAAACATTTGCTAAATAATACTGAATAGGATAATTGTAAGAACCAAACATATTACATTAATTCGTTAATGTAATATACAGTATTTGATTTTATAAATATTTCAATAGCATTCAACGTTAATTCTACAGGGAAATTATATTCGTACGCCCAATGCATAACCATACAAGAGTGACATAACGTGGGAAATGCAACGTAAACACATTATGGATAACATTATCATATTCGCGGAATGCTGGTCAACAATGCGAACTCACATCGTAGCTGTTTGGTCTTTCATAAAAAGTTCATCGCTAACCGTCCTAGCGTTAACACGTAGTTTTAGTTGTTTGTTAGCTTTAAGTTACGAATAAATAAAATACCTGTTTTTAAAAAGTGTTATTTAGGGAAGTAAAATATAATTGGGAAAACGTTTTTCAGCAGTTAGAATACCTGCGTTGATAAAAAATATCTGTTATATGAACACATTTTCAGTTAAAACCACGTGCCTCATTCTGCAACCGTAAAATGAAGGCGTGTTTGTAAAAAAAAAAAATTCGTATTGATAAACAGACAATCAATTACGCTAAAAGTTTCGTTGAAAAATTACATTTTAATATCGTAATGGTGGTAACGAGAACCTGTGATAGGCGATGCGTAACATTCAATCCCAGTAACGGATAAAAAAAATCGCTGCAGCAGAAAAAAATTATTTCAGTTCATGTAGCAACTCCCCCTATCCCTTTGAGATTAACCCGATTAATTTGTGATTAATGTTCATCGACTATTACATCTCTTTATTTAAATATGTATCTGAGCTTTTAGCGATTGTTTTTTTTTGTAAGAATTTGACGATTGATTCGAATTTAGCACGCAAATAATTCGGAAATTTACAAATATTTTTATATATCTGTGCATAAATAATATCTATTATTGAAAATTCAAACTTTAATATCAAACTAGACGTCGGTAATGCGGCAAATACCCAAAACAAAAATCATTTAGAATAATGTAATTTCTCCGGCACAAAAGAAATAGAGTATTCCGACTCTGTCGTCTTTTATCGATTCGAACCCATTTGGACTGAAAACTAGCTTTTTCCTTATATCTACATACTGGAGTGCTATTCAAACACGTGTGCGGACCGGCTGTAGTGTGCCTGGGATGGCTCATATCGGCCGTACAGCGCTCAGCTGAGCGACTGTCCCCGTAAGATGCAGCTTTCAATTTAGCTAATGACGTTCCGTCGACTGTCATGAGCACACACGTGGGGAATGCAACGACGAATCGCGATATAGCGAAATAAAGGTGTGCTGACTATGAAAATGAACGGGTACGCAGTGTAACGAGACCTCTTCGGCACATCCCAGAAAAAAAAAACAGAATCGGAAAGAGAAGTACGCACTTCTACGTACAGTATATGTATTTACTGTATGTGGATGTGTTTTGTAAGAATTTAAACGAACCTGATTGCCCTATGCTAAAAAGATGGATGCTTTGGCGTCAAAAATATGTGCTTTTATATAGTGGTTGCATCGTTAAGAAGGCAATGGTTTGTCGCATGCGCATAAGGTTCATGCACGCATGTTACTGAGTATTTTGTCTTGTAAGTTTCGTCTGTGGTAGAGAGGTACAACGGTCAATCAACAACATACGCGATAAAAATAATATTTATGGACACGAAAATATTAATAATAATAATTTTTGAAGTGTCGCAACGTATTACTACTCCACAACAATTTTTATGATGCGCTTTTTCTTGGCGGAGGAAAGTGCATTTTCGGTAATTTACGTTAATATTATAAGAATTTCCATTTGTCAATTTGTAACACAAATGAGACAAAACAAGGATGTGTGCTGAGCCCACTATTATTTCCAACGGTATCGGATTAGGCCATAAAGGAATCAAAGAAAACCATGAAGACTTTGGAATTGGTATACTGGAAAATGCAGCAAACGGAACTGAACAATCAAACCAAAAAATGCCATCATAGGCCCATGGTCTATTGTAAGAATCACCATACGAAGCAAAAACAATGGAACGGCTACAAGGGTTATAGACGGAGTCGACAGATTCGAACAGAACGAGAACCGAACAAAATAATGTTCTGCGCTGACATGGTGCTAGTAACGGAAACAGGTAACAATCTGCAATATAACCTAGATGTGCGGGCTAGGGCACTCATCAAAATTAACATGAAAATCGATGAGGAGAAAACAAAAATAATGATAATTTCTAGGGACTTCAAAGAACATAACAAAAGCCACGACGGTGAATCTCGCGCGAGGTAAGCTGATCATGCGTGTACTTGATTGGAACATCGTGCTGCTGCTACGAGTCGAGATATGAGATGTCACTGTTTCGCAACTGACAAAACGATTTCGATTGCGATTTGACGCATTTCCGGTTTTAGGATCTTGTTCATTATATGATGAATCTCGCGCGAGGTAAGCTGATAATTCAATTCCATTTAAGAAAATGTATGTTTGGTTCACCCTGTTGATATGGAACATCCTGTATATAAATTTAAGTTAAAAATACCCCTTACCACCTTGTTGAGTAAAGAACTCTGAATACGTATTTCGGCAACTAAGT
>JARFOC010000371.1:276491-312492 GCA_031763485.1 Osmoderma eremita | reverse complement strand
GGATAATATTGTTGCATTTTCTTTATAAAATATATACTCTCCATACCGTCCGAGTTTCAGGTTGAGTCACTGTATCTTATATCGTGTTGCAACCGTTTCCATTGCTTACGCTCCCACCTGATCACAGGCTCATCTCTCATTGCCTACACAGTATACGAACCGAAAACGAACCCTCATCTTACCAAGTACCTCTTATCAAGAAAATTTAAATAACTATATCGAAATCAAACTCTCCTGAATGCCTTCTTTATGACATAATCTTGATTAACATTGGGATTTGCTTCGAACTTCCCATTCACAGCAATATTTTTCATATTATTCATTCCGATATTCTTCTTTGGTGCCCAGGTTTGGTCACATTTTTATTATAAATAGGAATTTTTATTTTATTTATTCAACAAAGTATATAAAATATGTAGATACATACATATTTTCTGTATATTTTATACGCTCTGATCTATAAATAAAATTCTATCTGAAATACCATGCCATACTGCAGAGATTGGAAGCTACGCCCATAAAAGTAGGCCCGCGACTAACCAACTCCAATAAGTATTGTTACGCGAGTCGGTAGTAAGATATAAAAGACGAATTATGCATTAACTCTATTGCAAAAATTCGTCGAGAACGTGATTACCCGTGAAATATTTATTTTGCTAAGAAAAACACTCCCCTAAGTCCAATTATTTACACTGGCAATTTCAGAGTTTTTCAAAACCAAAGAAACTTAGTACAGATCTTCTCTACCACACTAAGGCGAATTTACACCTTGCACTTTGGAAGTTTGGATATTCACAACGCATGATTCATCCGAAATAAAAAGTGTAAATTGTGTTTTCCTGTGCATTGCATCCAGATCGACTGAACATCAAGACTAATGGTTTCCTTTTACTGTTCATTCTCACTGTGGATCAATCATCCATCGTGTATACTAAAGATATAAAATATAAATTCGCTTTAAGTTGTGGCAGGTCTTCCAACGACTCAGATCCTGAAGGACGGAATCGGGAGTTATCTCTAAACCTATGAAGAATGGATAGAATTTGTTGATGCCGTTTAATGTAGATTCTGAACGACCACTGCCTGCTTGATTTTTATGAATTATTACAGAATTAAAAGATATACTAACACATCCTGCAATACGCTCAAAAACTCATATCAATGTTTGCGTCGCCGTACGTTTGCTAGCAAACATTTACTAAAATGAAATTACACACGAACACCTATCTTTAACATTAGAAAAAGCATTTAGTGCAAATGAGTACAGCATACGAAGACATGATGAAATCTCGTAGCCAGTTTCATAGCTCATACACTCCCGCTTCCAGCAAGCGACGATCAGTCCTTAGGTATAACATGTATTTTTAAAACTTTATAATAGATTCTTGTGTTTCACTTACTGAATCTGTGATTATTACTATTAAAAGTTTAATGAATGTACATTACAATACCCAGTGCTTTTCTTGTCATAGATCACAACTTTTTTCAACTGAATTTCCAAGTAACATTTGATTCAAGTACCTATCATCTAGTTTGCGTACACTTTTGATCGTGTGGAATGATTTTGTGTTCATTGTGTATCATTTTGGAGAAGCAATGCATGACCCTATAAACGATAAATCCACTCATGATGGCTTGAAAAGGAAAATTATATATATACAGAATTTCTATTCGTCTTAGAATTGACGTGTCACGCTCTTCAAGAATAATCAGAATTAAGTTAGGAGTTACGCAACATGGTAATCAGAAAATAAAATACTGGTATAAGTTTCTGAAGGAAGAAGTACTTGATGGCAAAGATGATGTGTTGGCGTATTGGTCTCGTCTTCCTTATCAAAAACGTTGGCCTGAAGATGACTCAACTGACATTCGGACAAGTGGATATTAAAACTTATTGATCAGATTGCAAGTAATTGCAAGTGAAAGAGAAATTAGTGGATTTAGTGAATACTCTCTCGCAAAACCAGAAATACTATTGCATTCAATTCCGATTCTAATTATCATTACCATTGCTTGTGAATGAGAAGGCGAATTTTAGCAGATGAGTCTAAGAGCGTTCGCAGACGGATCGACTAGCCGTTTTCACACACACCAGCAAAACCGGGGCCGGTAATCGCGACGGCACCGGATGCATTGTAATAAAATTAGAGCTTGCGTACATAGCCCGGCTCGGTAGCGGTTACCGGCAAACGCAGCCGATAGTGTTTCAGTGTGGACAAGTGTGCTAGGACTTGTCCACACAGATCTTGCCGTGCCGGTGCCGGAGTGGTGTTTGTGTTTTAAACAAATCTGCGACTTCATTAAATTTTAGTTGTTTTAATTGCAATAAGTCTTCTTTTTATATATAGGAAATATATGTATTTCGTCTAGCTAGAAAAAATATTTTATGTTTAGTGTATAGGGACCCGTACTCTTTATTTGTCAACGTTATAACACACACCTAGGTCGTGGCAACTAGAATATTATAGACTGTTTAATATGGTTGAGGTAAAATAACGTGTTTCTCGAATAGCGTGCTACATTCTCGAATATGTATATTAATCCGAACAGTGTGTTTATTAGTTTGCTTCACTGATAAATAACTTAAAAACTCAAAAGATATTTTAAACTATATTTTAAATTTTGGGTTAACATTCACTTTGTAATTGATTTGTTTTTCTTTCTCCTTAATAATCAATTAGGCAAGAGTAAAATGGGTATAAAAGGAAAAAGGATTTAAAAAGTGATAATTGTAAATAAGTAAACGCTAAGCTTTTCAGACATGAATTTATTTATTTTAGACACATCAAATTCATAATAAATACATGTAATACATAACTTGGTGGTAATTAGAATAGTATAAATAAAATTATCAATGAGGCAAAGGCACAGTTGGAAAAAACGAGATTCCTCACTAACTATTCAATCAATAATTTTTAATAAAAATAATAAATATTCGTACAAATGAAAACTAACAAACACTCCGAGACACATTATCAATCACACAGATTCTTGGAATGTTTTCTTTTTACATTGAAATAATGTCAATAGAGTAAGAATAACTTTTCTCGTAAAATATTCTAGGTAATAAAAAAAAATACAAATGGAAGTAGGTATACAAAAAATTTATTTTTTTTATAAAATACCTGCTAGGAAAATATGAATAGTAATACTTCCAGACAAAGTACAGGAAACATTTTATGTATGCCAACGTCAATAGGACAAATTGACTAGATGTCTCTTTTACCAAGCAATTCACAAAACTGTCAAAACAACACTATACTTGGATAATATAAACTTAAATAAAAATAGAAAACTAACCTCATTCAGAGCCCCACATGAGTATTAAATTGTTTGACGTTAACATACGATAGAAATTAATAATATCTGTAATTAGAAATTAGAGAAACACTAGTAATCAATGAGTTTTCTTCGTTTTAAAGTATTTATACATTCCACTTTGGAAATTATTATCGAACGTAATGAATTGAAGAAGTGTGGCCATTATAAATTATACATAAAAAAGATTCTTCATTGCACAATAGGAATAGTTTATCATTTAAGGTTTTATTCCCCTCGCTTTCCATATTCCCGAAAATAAAACACGTAGGCCGTCAGATCAATAGAAATTACATAAGAAATTAATATAATATAACTCTAAAATGTTCTAAAGTTCCTCTTCTTGTTTATATTGCGTAAAGGCCAACGAACCTCTTCGCTATACTAACGAGTGATTACTATAAATTCTAAGTAACAACCATTGAGTAGTAACAAATAGCAACAACACTAGTTACTAGCACACGAATCACACACATTACCGAGCATTCTTTTGCCTGTATTACATATCCTCTGCGTCAAGTATTTAGACTATTGACTCATGCAATTGATTTTGCTAAATATAAGTATATATTGAGGTACATCATATTATGAGTGAGTTTAAAAGCAGCAAAAGAAGCTTACACCCTTAGGAAATTAAGAAAACGTTGCTACCCTGTTACTTACTTGGTGAATCTGGAAAATATATCAAATAAAAATAATTATCTATTCAAATAAATTCAGCAAGTTGCTTTAAAAAAATATTTTGATACAAATATTGTTCAGCTGAAGAAATAACTTGAAAGATATAATATTTGTTTGATTGAAGAACTTTTCTCTCTATGCGTATTAACGGTAAATAATAGTGTATAATAAATAAATAAAGTGTTGTATTAAATACAAGTGTTATATTTAATAAAAGTGTTATATTAAACGTAAGGATACGACATGGCGCAGTCTCAATCATGAAGGAAAAAACACGACGCTCCTAATCTAAAAGAAAATATACATCAAAATTGGAGTGTTGTAAACCACCAAAAAGTTGCTGACGGGTAGTCTCAGTGAAAATTGGCGAAGATTTAAACATAATTTTTATATTTGTATAGTAGCGTCAGAGAATGGTTCTATAGGTTCTGAAATTAAGGTGAATTTATTTTCAAATTTTATTGGAGAGGAAGTTGTTGAATTATTTATTCAACACATTTGAATTAAGTGAAGTTGACAGAAGAGGTATTACTAAGGTAATGGAAATGTTCGAAAAGCATTCTATCCCAAAAAAGAACCTGGCTTATGAAATATATAAATTCTATAAAAGGGAACAACAGGATGGTGAAGAATTTGAACATTTTGTGACTGGTGTAAAGAAACTTTCACAATCGTTGCGACTTTGGAAATTTGACCGAGGGAATGATTCGTGACAGAATTGTATTGGGGATAAAAGACCCCACACTACAAGAAAAACTTCTGAGTAGATAGCTTAGATCTAATAAAAGCAACAGCATGCTGTAGAGCCGCTAAAATATCAAGAGCTAAAGCAAGAAATCTCTAAGAAAAATGTGTAGATGCTCTTATTAAGAAGGACTATCCTAAATATGGGAAGAAATATACAACTGTGAAGCCGGCAATGGAAAGAGAGGGTGAAACCAACAGCAGTAAGAAATTTAACTGTCGCAGATGCAAGACAAATCCAAAAGTATAATAAATAAAGAAAGTGTTATATTAAATACAAGTGTTATATAAAACGTAAGGATACGACAAAATTTTCATAGATACACCGTCTTTATTATTATATTATATATTTTGAATCAAAAACAGTTCAAAAAGCGATACGTTAATATCGTCAACTGTTTGTTCTCTTCAATACGTGCTCGATATCAACGCAGTCCAAGACGGCCGCCCATAACCCAAATCTTTTGGTAACCATGGAGGAAACCTCGGACCATGTATTTGTCTGGGGGTCGTATTTTTCGACCGAATTTAGGTTCGAAAAGCCATCGTAACCACCTACGGCGTAGATGCAACCGTCGATGGCAACAACTCCGTGTCTCCACCTGCGATTGTGCATTGCTGAGATCGGCTCCCAGGCGTTATTGCGGACGTCGAAACGTTCACCGCTCGACAGGCCATTTATGCCGTCCCACCCTAGTAATTTCGAAACATTTTTGACCTTTTACATCAATTAATAAACATTATTTACCTCCTATACGATATAGATGCACGCCTATAGCGGCAACACCGTAACGTCCCCTTCTGGACGATATAGAAGGGACTGGAGACCAATTTCCCAGGCGAGGATCGAACTTTTCCACTGTGTGAGTTTTATTACCGGAGCCTCCAACAGCGTATATACAATTTTCTAATAAATTAATTCCGATCAAAATCGATTTTTATTCAATTTACAACGCTCTAACCTACCTATAGGCGCAATTCGACAATAGTCTCGTTTGATGGTCATTGCAGGACAACTATACCAGACCCCCGTTAAAGGGTCGAACTTTTCCATGCTTCTCGGGTTCCCACCGAAACCTCCGCAAGCATATATCAAGCCGTCCAACGAACAAACCCCTTGAGAACAGCGAATAGAAATATCAGATCGTTGCGTGAAAAAAATGTAAGCGTACCTAAATCGTCTCTTGTAGTGCTCATGGGGATAATCGGGGTCCACGTATTGAATAGGGGATTGTAACATTCCGCTGTAGCTAACTTTGAAGTTCCATCGCCACCCCCAACCGCATATAATAGTCCGTGTAGGCCAGTAACACCTGATCCCTCACGTTTCGACAACATAGGAGCTACCGTTGTCCAAGAATCCGACCTGGGATTGTAAACTTCGCATTCGCTAGTTTCTAAAGAATAAAGTTTTCTTTTGATTAATTTTATACCAACAACAGGTTTATTATTATTTCTTTTTTCGTATTTGGTTGACTTTTCTTACTATCATCATGCATACATACAAATGTATTAACTTGCTTCTCGTGTCCTATACAATTTCTAATGAATTATTAATTTGGACTAAATGAATTAAAACTAATTCCTCATTCAGCAACGTTTCGTTCACAAATATTTGTTAACAAACGAAAAAAAGTTATGTAATTGTGATGTCCAATTTTTGCATGTATAATGGCGCCAAGTACCAGTCTACACAAGCGCAGAAGACGCAACGCTTTGCACCCTCGAAGTAAGAGCAGTTACGCTATTTCTATTTGACGAAAATTTGTACGCCTGCACCAAAGTTTATGTTAGAGCGAACTAGGCGACGAACAAAAACAAAAAAAAATTAAAATAGGAATTTGTGTCAAATGGTTGTATTACTGTAGAATAGCTGTGTGTATATTTGTTTGAAAATGAAACAGCAAGGCGCCCCCGTAAATATTTTCGTGACTACTTTATTTGGTGTGGGGAAGCAACGGAATAATTTTCCTCAAATTCAAGACACGATACACAACGTGAGTATGTGTCGCTGAAAACCTGACATTGGGTGTGTATGTACATAGAATAAAGTGACTAAATTCTGAAGGAATGTGTTTAAACCTTTTAATAGGTGCATTTATCAGATTATAGATAGTTTCCTTATATCGTCAAGTTTATACAATCTCCAGTTATTTTATGAATAAAATATCAAGCAATACGAAGAAAAATTGTAAAATATTTGTTATCAAATGAAAAAGAATAATTTAACCATGATGCCTAGTTTTTGCTTGTATAGTAAGTAGCGCCAAGTATCAGTCTACACGAGCGTAGAAAACACGACGCTTTACACCCTTGAAGTAAGAGCAGTTACGCTACTGCAAGTATTACACAGTTCCAATGCATGAAATTAAAAAATATATATATTTGACTCCTCAAATAATTTCTTTTATTTATTGTTATAATTTGCTAGAACTCCTGTTTAGTGGTATTGTGGTAGTTGAGAGTAAGAAATAATTTTTATTTTTTAACTTAACAAATATATATTTTTAGAGTTTCTCTTTTTTCCCTCTATTGACCAATTCCCAAAATTTTTTATTATTACTTTTATTTGGTATTAATTGTCTTGGTTCTTTATAATAAATTTATTTTATATTATAATTGTTCTCACGACAACAACTTGTCCTAACGTAGTAAATGTGAAATAAAAGCATTTAAAGGACCAAGTCTAATAAAAATTAATTTAAAATATATAATAGAAAAAACAACGTTACTTCTAGTTAGATTGCACTTCTAGTTATCATCGATATATCAATTTACAATGTGAGACAGATTGGGTGCATCCTCCAACATTCTAGTATAATAGTTAGTATATAATAGTATTTACTCTTTAAATAGATCTTTTCTCCAATCTCCTCCCAAATATCTTGGCGTCGAATTTGATTGTGATAATTTTAATTACTTACGTCTTGTACTTTTTGCAGTCTTGTATCAAATTTATTAATTTATCGGCCATCATTTAAATTATAAATCTCCAATCAAAACAAACACCTATTTGACGGTTGTTCAAATCCTGGCAATGACGAATACTGTGTATTATATTTTATCTTTTCTATTTATTTGACCCTAATTGATTGAACCAGTTGTTGAACATAACTACACTCTAATAAATAGTTTAAGCCCAAGAAAATTGCTTTATCCAAAATATTTTATTATGAAAATAGTTTTTGTATGTGTATATTGTATTTAACAAAATTCTTTGGGAATTTGAGGAAGATTTCTGGCTGTTTATAATAAACGTGCGTCTTTAATTCAGTACATTTTAAAATTAGTTTCTGAAAAATATTAAATGTATAGGTATTTCATATCTAAATTCCCTATTTAACGAAACTTGCTATATTAATTGAACAAATGAATATTACAATGAAATAAATAAAACGAGAAAACTGAAAGTATTATAAACATGTACAAACAAAATGTATTTTGAAATATGCAAAATTGTATGGTTTTTGCTTTGAAATTTCGTCTCTGGAATGGAGTGCAACGAATGGCTCAGTTGACGACTGGCACCCCCTTTCAACCTGAAGCTCTTTAAAATAATAACAAATGAAGCTAATACTTCAGACTAAAATGCGAGTTACAAGAGGCAGCCGATGTATTTACGAACCCCTGTCAATTGTGACGTCACATATCGCCACTGCCGCTTATATTAGTTCTTTCGGTGGTGATATGCAAACCGAGTCCGACCGGTCTAATGTTGCTTCACACCTTAAAACGCTACCCGACGACGACAGTTGCGTTTGACTAGCTCACGTTGACGACAGCTGAAGTTATCGCGACGGTTTTAATGCTCGTGCAGACAGCTTCGTTTGAAACAATATTATACATTTCAGTGTGCGAAAAGTCGCCATTCTCTCGCCGCGTCTTCTACGTCCGTGTAGATAGGTACTAACAGTAACATATATAACGGATTATATCGCTTGAATATCTTCAAAAGTTTGAAATGATTGAAAACTTACCCAAACCTCCGATTGCGAACAGGTATGGTTCAGCCTCCTTCGGTTTGTCTTCAACTGTTATGGAAGTTGCCAGATCGCTGGGATTTTCCGAATCTAAATGGTACCTCATTGTTTCAATGAGGACTTCTCTGCATTGGGAATCTTCGTGCATCAACGGTTCTTTATCAACTACAGTCATCAAAAATTTTCTACTCACCAGCCGCAATCTGACATGAACCATAAGCTGTTGGAAGATGGAGTGAGAGCGATTCAAAAACGAATTTTAGTGGAGCCTTTTCGCGTCGTACATATATGAATTAATTTATGTACAAATTTAATCAACCATATATAATTTGAAAGAATTATCAGTTTATTAATTTTAACAATAAAAAAAATATTTTGAATTGTATTCCTTAATCATAATGTTAAACAGTGTAAACTGAGACAAGATTAAATTAATTTTAGTGCAATTAACAAGTTATATTTATAGCTGACCGCAATTTTATTACTTTAAAATTCAAATGACAACGAGGGAAATTTAATTGCGAAATACTTGCCTTCCTAATATATTGACGGCGATTTATTACATCGTGTTTAATCCAGTTTAAGACAGCAGCGAAAACATCTTCCTCCGAAGAACTATTAATTTGCTTGTCGGATACAAGTTTCTCTACCTTAACAGAAATAATAATATAGAGATTAATTGTCACATAGCCCTTAATACTATGGAACAGACCTCGTTGAACGGTAATAACGAAAACTCTTTCGTATCGGCGACTTGTTGAAAATTATCCATGATGAAACAATGTGTTGTCAGCAATAATTCCTTGCAGGGCACCGTCACTTAATAAATTTGGAAAAATTTTGAGTGTGAGATTTTTGAAATTTTAAGATTTTTGTCTCACCGGCTAATCTCCTGATCCCCAAACAATTTGTGGGTCGGAGCTGTTTCCCAAGGAAATGACAACAAGCTTCCCTAACTTCTTGCATCTCCAGTAAAACACTACCAGTCAATAGAACCTGAACAGTATCTGACGTAATTGTTATTTGTCCGGTATATGCGTAATCAAGCAATAACTTGATTCCTGCGGTGTCTATATCGCGTCTATCTAAGACAATCTCAGAATAAACTTGCTCCTTCATTTCACCTTGAATTTCAGCTAGAAAAATATGCATGGAGGGTTTAGTTATGAAAGATTTTGTTGTTTAGTGACTTACCATTGAACATGGCAAAGAAATATGAACTGACCGACGCCAAAACGACCCTGTGGGCTTTGAATGTCTCTAAACCTAGCTTTAATATCACATCGCATAGCTATGAACAAATAAAAATACAGGAAAAATCAAAAGCTCCTCTAAAACAAATTTTCTGTTTTGATATGCAGAAATACTAAAATAAGTACATTATAGAGAATAACCGAACAGAAGTAGAACGAATATAAGCCTTCTTCCTCATTCAAAAAACATTTTTATTGAATAATTACTTTTTATATACGTTGTTGTAAAAGGGCTCATAACTGATGACATTAATACACATTCTTAATTCACTCACAATCAATCAGAGATCACTAATATTAGCTTTGTTCAAACAACAGTTAGCAATTGTTGGAAACGACCAGAAACATGCGCACTGGTGCGACTGGAATGCCTTGACGGTTCCAAAGTATCTACCGGAGGCACGTCTATTGTCTGAGGTTTGAAGAGCCGCATAACAACAATTATAAGATGTCACTTGCAAATAATAACACTCAGTACTAAAGCTTCATACCTTTACTTGCCAACACGGACAATTAAATGAACTAAAGACAAAATGGTGAACATGCATCTCTCTTTTTGTTACTAATGACAAATCTCAACGTTGCCCCCCACAACTGTATAAAATAAACGTTACGAAATTGCAGTCTGACAGTCTGAGCGTAAACGGAAATTATATTGAATAGGAATGAACCAAAGAATTAAGAGATAAGAAATATGTAAATATGCAATAACTAACGTAAGCAGAATAATAATTCTTAAATTATGTGTTATATTAAACAATAATAACTAATCCCGATGAGACTAAGCACGCACTCTAAAATTAATGTTCAAGCAAGGAAACAGTTCCAACTCTGATAAATAGTTGGATGTTCATACTAAAGCGCTGACTAGTTGTTAATCAATCACCAACCGTTAGAATAATTCCTGATTTTGGAAGCAATTTTAAGTTGGAGAACTGCGCATTGTGGTTTACTAAAATGGAAGTGTTAAAAATTGCCAAGAGATGATAGTTCAGCACGTGGTTAGAATTGGATGGATTCGATGGTGGGGGAGGGTGGCAAAAAGCCACATGCACTTGGGCCACCATATTGGGGCCTTTGTGCTGCCTCCCCCGGCGGCGTCGCTCTTCCACCACCTACCCGAGCCAACCCAACCTGAGTATGAACTCGAGCAGTGCGGCAGTCGAGGCGCCACCGATGTCGCCCATACTGGACGAGCACTCCCCCAGGATAGCGGCTCTCATTTGGACGAGCGCCTGACAGTCGCAAAAATGTGCTCCGGCGTCTCATCTTCAATGTAACATGCACGACAGAGGGGCTAGTAACTAGTCCCATGCGGTGCATGTGCTTATTCAGCTTGCAGTGGCCAGTCAACAGCCTTACAACATGGCGAAGGTTGCTGCGAGAAAGAAGCAGGCAATATTATGCCGTCCTGGACGATAGCCTGGGAATGGCTTTACGTGCCCGGCAGCATGCAGTTTCAGATTCCCAACTGTTTTCATGCAGTGGTTAGAATTGCTTTGGTTAGAATATTCTGTTTATTGTTCCCGTCTATATTTTTAATTGAAAAAGTCTGACTTTGAAAGCGCGATTCGACTGACGTCAAGGTAAATTATTTGGCACGAGTATTTACAGAAATAAGAGGCATCAAAAATGCCAAAAACAATGACAAAGAATGACAGTCCATACACTGTCCGAGCTAGATGAAGTGTACTGCATTACTGGCTCTATTGCATTTGTTTCGGTGACTTGTGTGTTCGACCGGTGTCCCCTAGATGGGGTATGTCGTTTCGCAAGCAAGTGGCTGGGACATTTCGTAATGAGCTAGGAGACGCCTTAGCGATGAAAGTGAGTTTAGCATTCGGAGAGACGCTGATGACGCCTGGTAGGCAGAAACTCGAGTCCGTCTTTAATGCTTGTACCCCTTTCATTGCCTTTGCTAGTATGGTGATTCCAGCAATAAACCATGCGCCGATAATGGCATTTTTACGGTTAATTGTTTTTGGCATTTTTGATGTATCTTATGTTACGTCATGGTTAAGCCGTTTCTGGAATCACAACATACGCAGTCGCTTCTGGCGGGAATGACAGTCCATGCACTGTCCGAGCTATATGAAGTGTACTGCATTACTGGCTCTACTGCATTTGTTTCGGTGACTTGTGTGTTCGACCGGTGTCCCCTAGATGGGGTATCTCGTTTCGCAAGCAAGTGGCTGGGACATTTCGTAATGAGCTGGAGACGCCTTACCGATGAAAGTGGGTTTAGCATTCGCAGAGCGCTGATGACGCCTGGTAGGCAGAAACTCGAGTCCGTCTTTAATGCTTGTACCTCTTTCATTGCTTTTACTAGTATGGTGATTCCAGCAATAAACCATGCGCCGATAATGGTACTTACAGAAATGATGGGTAGCTGAAAAAGAAAAATTGAAAATTTTGTGGGGGAAACCGTGCCACAATACACTGAAGTGGTTTCTTTGAGCGCTTTAGTGTTAATCACCTTGTAGCAAACAACTGAGCACACCTAACCTTGTATACAAAATGTGAACAAAACTGATGTTTACGAAAATATAAGTGGCAAACATCATAGCCATCTACGGGAATTCATGTAAATCACTTTCAACTTTTAAGGGTACAAATAATAAAACAAATCGGTTTGATTTCCAATTGATTGCAAACTAGGCATGCGCACTAATTCCAAATTCCCAATTTTCACCAAATCGTAGTTTAAATATAGCTATTAAATAAATTTCGACTGAGTGCAATTTAACCACTACGACAACCACATGTACAGTTATCGCATTTAGAAATACCCAAGTAATAAAATGCAAGTTATGATATTGTAACATTGTAATGTTCGGAAGCGTTAAGTAAACCGATGTAATAATACTCATAAATTGTGTTAAGATGGGTAATTTACAATATCTATAAATTCCACACAAAGTAAATATAAAATTTGGTTTTCTATAAATTGAAATCGGGTTTCTAAGTGGGATGATTGTACATATACGAATAGATATGACACACAGATAAGGATAAATAAATGTAATAGTATAGATAAAGGGAATAACACAGAAAGATGTATTTCCCCTAATTGACATTGTTTAAGAAGTCAACTGGATTCCTAGCATAATTTGATTTCTTGCCTAAATACCCAAGAAAATACAATCATATAGAATTTATAATCATTGTATTAATAGAACTATTCTAAGGCTGAATTTGTGTTAATTTAACTTACTTGACCCCGCTGTTTCATCTCGTACATGTTGGTAAGTGCGTTAGTGCTATGCCCAACTGTCTTGAAATCGTATCCTTCGGAATCGCTCTGGTCATTGACAGGAGTTTGTTGAATGTCTTCATTTAACTCTGCAGAAGCTGAACTGCCCATTTTCGTACTTTGCGGTAATAAATCAACAAAATAAGAAAAGGTATTGCATAGAATACGTACGTTTAGATATTAAATGTGAAATTGACTTCTAAAATATTATCCATATCTACGTTGTTATCACGAAGTCATTATTCCGATAACAGGCAAGACGCTTAATAACTGATAAAATTATAAATACCCATCTATAATGCTAAATGTCCACACATGTCAAATCTCCTTTCGCTATGGAATTCAGGAATTTTATTCAAATTATTTTATATTCTTTATTTTCAATAAGGTTTAAAATCCAATACCATACACTATGGTGGGCGTAATACAAAATCATGACTATTTATACTATACTAAAAGGCGTACCATGAGCGGACCGTCAAAATGGGTACGTTAAATACGAAATATCGCACGGAATAGACCCCCAGTGGGTGCCGTTTACGGAGCGGGCGTTATCTTTGGCTCCGGAATAGCTATCTTGAAATTTCGATGGGGCCCCTCGGTTGCCCCCCGGGACGGTTCACCGCATCACAACCACCGGACACGCCGCGCATGTGGCCCGAACGATCCCAAGCTGCAAAGCTCTCCCATTGGTCGGTCGCCGATCGCTCATCGGGAAATGTCAGATTATTTCCTTCGGCCGATGTCAAAAGTTTGGGGCGATATTTCGGCGCATTTTCGCCCGTAAACGGGTACCAGAGTGGTCGCAATAGACGTACGGGACCTTTACACGTCGATATATACCATTTCCCGAGGTTCTACAACTGAATTTAAGCCCGTTACCAGTGATGAAAATTACCGGGGCAAATGACAGCGCCGTGCCGCTCAAAGTGAACGCTTAGCGGTAGATATTTCGTTGGCGAGATCTTAAAAATAAAAAATACCCTTACCACCTCGGTGGATGAAGAACTTCGAATACGTATTTCGGCAACTAAGTTGCCACCCTCAGCAGAATCTACGAAGGAAGGTATTGTTAAACGTCGCACCACACCACTTGAATAACGGTATTATTCAATTGGGTGCAAATCTCCGACAGTGCGAGGTAACCCTGAGGATATGATGACTAAAAACTGTGCGGGAAATTTAGCCTGTCCTCAGTCAAGGAATATCGTTTTGGTTGAAATCTTTAGAACACTATAATTATAATTGTGAATATGTTGCATTTTAACCTTTGATGGAATAATGTTTGCTTCATAAAAGATTGTAAGGACTGTGGGGCAGCACAATAAACACACTGTTCAGATTACTCCTCCAAAGTATTAATTAATTCGGGACGACATGCGTTTCGGGAATACGTGGATTTCCATTATCAAGTCGAATAACCGTTATTCGACTTGATAATGGAAATCCACGTATTCCCGAATCGCATGTCGTCCCGAATTAATTGATACTTTGTGCGGGAGGAGCAATCCGAACAGTGTGTTTATTAGTTTGCTTCACTGATAAATAACTTAAAAACTCAACATATTTTAAACTCTACTGTCAGTTTCTACCCGATAAATTTAAAAAATATTTTTTTTAGTAAATTTTATAAAAAATTTGGGTTAACATTCACTTTGTAATTGATTTGTTTTTCTTTCTCCTTAACAATCAATTAGGCAAGAGTAAAATGGGTATAAAAGGAAAAAGGATTTAAAAAGTGATAATTGTAAATAAGTAAACGCTAAGCTTTTCAGACATGAATTTATTTATTTTAGACACATCAAATTCATAATAAATACATGTAATACATAACTTGGTGGTAATTAGAATAGTATGAATAAAATTATCAATGAGGCAAAGGCACAGTTGGAAAAAACGAGATTCCTCACTAACTATTCAATCAATAATTTTAATAGTAATAATAAATATTCGTACAAATGAAAAATAACAAACACTCCGAGACACATTATCAATCACACAGACTTTTGGAATGTTTTCTTTTACATTCGAATAATGTCAATAGAGTAAGAATAACTTTTCTCGTAAAATATTCTACGTAATAAAAAAAATTACAAATGGAAGTAGGTATACAAAAAATTGAATTTTTTAAATAAAATACCTGTCAGGAAAATATGAATAGTAATACTTGGAGACAAAGTACAGGAAACATTTTATGTATGCCAACGCCAATAGGACAAATTGACTAGATGTCTCTTTTACCAAGCAATTCGCAAAACTGTCAAAACAACAATATACTTAGATAATATAAACTTAAATAAAAAAAAACTAAACTCATTCAGAGCCCCACATGAGTATTAAATTGTTTGACGTTAACATACGATAGAAATTAATAATATCTGTAATTAGAAATTAGAGAAACACTAGTAATCAATGAGTTTTCTTCGTTTTAAAGTATTTATACATTCCACTTTGGAAATTATTATCGAACGTAATGAATCGAAGAAGTGTGCCCATTATAAATTATACATAAAAAAGATTCTTCATTGCACAATAGGAATAGTTTATCATTTAAGGTTTTATTCCCGTCGCTTCCCATATTCCCGAAAATAAAACACGTAGGCCGTCAGATCAATAGAATTTACATAAGAAATCAATATAATATAACTCTAAAATGTTCTAAAGTTCCTCTTCTTGTTTATATTGCGTAAAGGCCAACGAACCTCTTCGCTATACTAACGAGTGATTACTATAAATTCTAAGTAACAACCATTGAGTAGTAACAAATAGCAACAACACTAGTTACCAGCACACGAATCACACACATTACCGAGCATTCTTTTGCCTGTATTACATATGCGTCAAGTATTTAGACTATTGACTCATGCAATTAATTTTACTAAATATAAGTATATAGTGAGGTAAATCATATTATGAGTGAGTTTAAAAGCAGCGAAAGGAGCTTACACCCTTAGGAAATTAAGAAAGCGTTTGCTATATTTGAATTTATAGATTATTAATTGCAACTGTTCGTAATACACAGCCAAGTCGGTATATTTTCATAATATCATCTAGAAGAAAAACTGACATTGGGTATGACATAAATTCTTTCTAATATTGAATTGGCAATGCTTCATAACAGTGATGAACAACCCGCGGGTCTTTGAGGTGTTTTTTTTTCTATCGATTTCATTGATCTGATCTGCGATGTAAGACGTGTGTGTGTGATCTGAAAGATGAGGTTATTGGAGATGAAACATTATTCTTTTCCATAATTTAATGATAATAATGATGATTTAATGATATCACCCGACATTTGCACGATTTGAATATGTTTCTCAAAGGGAAAAGTCAGTATATTTACAATATATTTGGCAGGATAAAAGATTTGGACAATAGGTTGAGAATTTGGGATTATCAAGTGTGTTCAAATAATACAATAAACTTCCCAATTTTACAGAAAGGGAATTCATCAGATACAAATCAATGTGTAGAAAAAGATAGTTACGGGAAATCGCCCAACAGTGAGACGATTTAACTTTAGCTACTTTTAGCGTTTTAAATTTGGAGGGTCTGAGACGTATAGATGTCCTTCATTCGCAGTTAAGTTCATGCCTATTTATTTAACAGTTGTGGAAGTGTTTCTTGTGCACTACAATGAGACACGTCTAACTGTTATACATGTATGATTAAAATTTTGTATTCTGCTCATCTCATCACTGTTGCTGTCAGATAATCATGGGGGTCGTATTTCAATCCAAGCCCTAAATTTAACTAAAGAAAATGGCGTAGGTAACCACATTAACATTTCCACCTCATTCGACACACAAATTACAACCGCTGGTTGTTGGTATCTTTGGTCCATTTCAGAAATATTCTTCGGTCGATAGTTGGATGACGCCTATCCAGGGGCAAGGTTTTCTATATACAAAGTTGTTGAGTGTGTCGGGAAAGCACACGAAAAAGCACTGATGCCAGAAACAATAACAAAGGCATTTAAAGCTACAGGAATAAGACCATTATTTGACCGGTATTTAATGAAAGTGACTTTCTCTGCAGCTCTATTATGGACCAATCACCAGGAGAAGACACTGGAGCTGTGAATGAAGGTAAATCGTCCGATCATTTAAATCAGCCTGAAATATCTGCCAATTTAAAAGATGCTCCAACTCAGTAAAATATAGCTGATACTCCAGGGTCGGTGTGTAACAAACAACAGTTGGAATTATCAACTTCTACGGTTATTTTGCCTGTGGAATTTAGAGGCTATTCGAAATCTAACCCACGCAAAGATAATAGAAAACCAAGGAGAAAAGGGACGTGTATGATAGCGACAGACACACCGGAAAGAAAAGGCAATTCAAGAATACCAAGAAAGGCATTCATGGTTTAAGACATAAAGTGCTGCTGTTGTCGGAAAAATCGGCACAGAAACTTTAATTGAACTAAGGGTCCCATTAAAAAGAAGAAGAAACTATATTAGACAACATTTTAGATAGTGAAGCTCTCCCCGACCTCAGCTCAGACACAGACATTTCAGAGAAAAACTTTGAAAACACTTTATCTTGAAATTTGGAAGAATTGCAAAGAGACCCTGTAAAAGAAGACTACGTTCTTGTTCAGTTCAAAGCAAGAAGCACTAAGTTTCTTTTTTATATGTGAAGAGTTATGAAATGAAATCAATGAGATTCAAGTGAGTTTTCTGCGCAAATCCTCGAAACTCCAAGGAAGTTTTTTAACTCCTAATATTAGTGACATATCTTTTGTTTCAATAAATGATGTAAAAATTATATTAGCAATATATTTTGGACAAACAAAACGACAAAATTCGTATTTATTATTTGAAACTAATTTTGGGGAATTAAATCTGGGTTAGATATTTTATTATTTAGCACTTGTATGGTAGTCTCACTGTTGGACGAGTGTTGTTTTACTGTTAGTCAGCCCTTTCCAACGCTGAGATACATATTTAGCTTTAAAAATGTTTTTTAATGCTAAATTAATTGTGCATTGTAGCTTTAGTTAGTTGTAGCCATTAGTGTTTTAATTTGTTCTATACAAAAATAAATATTATTTTGAATGTGTAATAATAAATTAATTTTTTGAAAACCATGTGTCACTGTTGGGCGGTCTCCGCTACTGCAAACCAATCTTACAAAAAAATGAAGCTATCACCATTTAACATTAATTTGGAACATACACCAGCAGAACTACCAATGGAAATAATAGAAATTATTTTCTATCTGAAAATTTTCCATTACTAAGTGTCCTTGCCAAACAAATGATGACATCGTTTGCAAGTACATACGCCGTGAACAGTTATTGCCGTAAGAAAAAACAGATCGTCGAACCCGATTCAATGATGAAAGGTTAGGAAGTTCACACAAGTTGCAGCCTTTTCAATATGTGTCAACATTGTAAAAATATATTTTACATATTTTTGGCATTTTTTTGTAAAGATTTATGTTAGGATATTAAATAAAGAGAAACAATGATAAGTTAAACGTCACCAATACCAAAGACGGAAAAAAAATATCCGTTTGGGGTTTTTAATATTTCATCACTGCTTTATAGCAATGCCAAGCTAACAATCTCCTTCTCTGAGGGTAGCCTTCTATCCTTAACTACCACTTGTGAAACTGTGGTAAAGAAAATCGGAGTTCATGCGAACTAGAGATACAAACTGAATCGGATAGACTATAAAATAATCAATTTTATTAGATGTCAAGCTCAGATTGAATAACTTATAGATACGAGGGATGCCTTTTATACTTCGGGAATAGGTGTTCCAGGTGCTGCCACCTGACAACTGACGCCTCCATCGTAAATTTCGGCCTTTTTGACAGTATATTTACTCAAAACATTTGACATACAAGCGATATTTGTATTACTTAAGGTGGCTTAAAGAAATCATCGCGGTAAAAAAATGGAATTAACTCGTGAACATTTTCGTGTCATTATTTTTTCCAATTTTCGACGTGTATTATCTCAACAACAGTGCATCGATGATCTTAATTCGGTATTTTGCGATGAAGTACCATCAAAAACTAGTGTATACCGGTGGTACGCCAAATTCAATCGTGGCCGTGCTTCACTCACTGACGAATTTCGTGAAGGCCGTCCACAATCAGTTGTTGTTGCGTGAACTCATACTGCAAGATCGGCATGTGACGTATCGTGAGATTGAGGTATTCTTGGGTATTAGTGGGACCAGCATACATTCAATATTGCATCAACATTTGGCCGTCAAAAAAATTTGTTCGCGTTGGATTCCACATAATTTGGCAATCGGTCAAAAAAAGGCTCTGCTCTAAAACTACGATCACAGTACTTCAAAACATATCTATGACATCGTAACAGATGACGAATCATGGATCTATGCCTATCAGCCCGAAAGCAATCAGCAGTCGATTGTATGACACGGACGGTCAATTCTGAATGGTACACAACCATTTGTTTGCCAGAAGTATTCGGAAAAATAAGGGAAACCAACCGTCGAAGACGGATCATTCTCCACCAGGACAGTGCGAGCTCTCACACATTAGCTCAAACAAGAGAGTTTTTGGCAACTGAAAAAGCTGAATTGATGGGTCATCCGCTGTACAGCCCTGACTTGGCACCCAATGACTTCTTTTTGTTTCCGCACATCAAACAAAAATTACGAGGTCAACGTTTTTCAACGGCTGAAGAAGCGGTTAATGCTTTCAAAATGCATATTTTGGAGGAACCTCAATCGGAGTGGAAAAAGTGCTTCGAAAACTGGTTCAAGCGCATGCAAGAGTTTATTGATCTTCTTGGAGAATATTTTGAAAAACAATAACGCCATGTACTATGATTAATTGTATTACTACGAATAATTTCCCGAAATATAAAAAGCATCCCTCGTAAACATTTATATTTAAATACCGGGCCCGTCTAAAAAGTACCGACAAACTTTTAGGGATGGTAGGGAATAATACAAAGAAGAGCTTTTCTTAGTACTGCATAATGTAACATATTTCTTTACTTATAAGAGTTGAACGAAAAGAACAACAGCGTATGAATTTGGTACACCGCCTTATTAACACATGTGTATTCTTACTAACATAAATAAAACGCTTATGGACGATGGACCTTAACACCATTTAACTCCGACTTAAGAAATTTTTGGAAGATCTTCATTTTATGATTCTCTACCAACCCCAAAAGTTTCTTGGTGATTTTCAGACGGAACCTGCATAATTTATTTTTTTTCTAATGAACAATCGTTCTCAGGAACGATTGTTGTTGTTTGTACTTACTCTGAATGTAGGATGTATCTGGAAATTTAGGAACAAACACTAGAAAATAATGTCTTTAATTTCAGGGTAGTGGTGAAAATCATCATGACTTATTTCCTTTGTTAATATCTTTCCAATTTTAAAAACCAAAGAATTTAGTTTTAAACCAACGTCTATAATCAAATTAAAGCTCACTTAAATTCAAATAAGCTTTACACGAATGCAGATAAACAATGCGAAAGAATTACTGGTTCATGCAAGCATGATTTATGGATAATTAGCAATGTAAAAAAATAAATATCCATACTTTTGCTTTCATATGAATAATTGCTATTTTTAGACCATTACATTACATGATTTTTTGGCATGCAGAGCAGAATCAATTTGTAGTCTTTACCACGGACTTTTCACATTAAAAAAAAGATGTTTGTGATACTATCTGCAGAACGTCATTAATCTTAATACTTGGCAACACGCTCACAAGTGGAAAACCACTATGAATAGATATCTATTTAGTCCAGGAATTTTCTTGTATTATTAGTCGTCTAGTACATTGTAATACTCATAAGCAATTCGTTACCCTTGTATAATATATTAAATTCCACTTGCGCGGTTCTTTTGTTAGGTAATTTGGCAACACGGCACAGTTTTTATTTCCTCCTTTACTATACGTTGTGTTGTCGTACTCTACTTTTAACAACTGACTGGACTACACACACAAATAATTTTGGGGAAAAGGAGTAGGGAAGGGTACACTTACGTTCAATAAATAACAAGTACTTATTTCTGTAATTTTCCTCTTAACTATGTACATCCGCCGTTAATGTACAGCATATAATAGAGTATATCCAATCGTATTTGTTTATGTCTCTCTGCCATAGTTTTATATACAAACAGGCTCAGTCCGATACGAAGCGGCTACTACAAGCCTGACTCAATGAGGTAACTTAAAAGAAAAAGAACGAACAAAACTGGCCATTTTGTTTCGACCACTAAACTACTATCACAAATAAGACAACAGCGACTACCTTATAGCGACTAATGCGTACCGCGCGCGCGCTTTCCGTTGAATTGATTGTCGTGGTTCCCACACATGCCGTCGATACATAAATAGTATATGTATATTATGGTAGTTTTACAATTAAAAATTAGTACTACTGTCGTCTGGTTCCAACCGATCGTCTTCGTCGCGACATCGGCCAAGGATATCGATGAGTACAACTTGCGCCCACACAAGTTTGTGGACGTATTCCACCATCGTATGAAACACAGCATCTCATTGCTGTATATTCGCTTCCGCTTCAACCCGTGCCAATCGAGTTTCGAACTCTTTGCATAGTGCCATTTTCGCCTAAAATTACATAAAACACATACTTATAACAATACTCTGTTCACCGAACAGATGGAGTGATCACGTGATAAGCATGCATCGTGCACGTGCAAAGCCGGTTTTATACTGGAAAAATAGTTATTTCCATCCAGCTATGACTATTTGTGACCTACATATTCGTCTTTATAAAGAAAAGTAAACTTTCATTTCATGTTTTTGCTGTCTATTGCAATCTGACTTTTATTTTAAGGTTGAGCAAATAAATAATAATGTATAGGATAGCGTAGGTGAAAAATTTAAATATTGAAGTGTGATCGGCTCAAAGGAATATAATTTTTCTTAGTACATAAAACGATGTTTAATGTATTATTAAAAAAGTACTTGTGCCGTAACAAAAAGAAATCACAAGTTTTATTTTATTTAGAAGGTGGCTTGATCATGGATGTCTTTATACTTATGAAAAAATGATTAATAAAAATTATGTGATTAGCCATCTTTAAAATTCCAACATTACAAAAAAAAAACACCAAAAAAGCATACTCAACGTTCTGTATATTGTACATTTATTATAAATACAAAGTATATTGACACTGTTTCACCTTGCCCGTCATATTTTATGTGCTAATAGAGTCTTAAAAAAGACACAAATATCGAATATAGAGGAAAAAGACGAGATCAAAACTGAAATGAATAAATACAGGACGCTGCAGAGGAATAAAGGGGTTATGTTTGATTATATGTAAACATTGTCCGTCCTTGGTATGCAATACAACGATGTGCTATACATTTTAAATCAACGAATATAATTTATTATCTTTCTATCCTATTTTAACAGTGCAATTGTTATATTTGTTTTTAGCAAGAAACAAACAGAAATTTAGTCTTCACCCTTATTTAAACAGTCTACCATTTGAATAATCGTTTCTTGAATTTTAAAAGGCGATTTTTAAAATGTACTTCGTTTGCAATGGACTTTTCGGGAGGATAGAAAGCTTAGTTTTCGTATCACGCATTGATCACCCATTTTTGTACTCCAACTGTTCGGTGAATAAAGTATATGGTATTTGAACTTGAGAATTATTTTACCTTTGCTCTTTGATCCGCCAACGCACTCCGAACAACTTCATGCTGTTTTTCTAGGTCACCTATTCGTTGTTGGAAGGCCTGATTCAATCTTTCCCTTTCCAGAACGCCCCGGTCCACCACGTTGCTTGCGACCTCCCTTTTCACCCTCACCAGCTCGTCCCTGTCCCGGTGCTTCTTCTCTAGCGCCTTAATCTGCTCGCGTCTATCTGCTTGTAGCCGCCTCATTAATTCCATAATCTCCATGTCGAGTTGCATCCTCAGAGCTTTTAGTTGGCTGCCCTGCGATGTCTGCATTATCTTTTCCGCCGTCCCGAAAATGGTCTCGTGATATTTTTCTCGGAGTTCGCGCTCTTGCGTCACGAAATCTCGATGGGCGGCCAGTAATCTTTCGCTCTCGCTACGCTTGATCGTCGGCTGTTGGTCCATGGTCATTGTACTACTGGCATCTTGGGAATCTCCCATGCATTGTAGAGGTTCAGTACTGGGTGACTCAACAGGTCTAAAACAACATAATATTGGATTAGTACTCACCAAATGAACAAATAATAGATTAATGAGAAATATAAGAGAAAAGATTGTCCAAGCGTCAACTGCAAAAACTCAAATCAATTAATTTAAGCCAAAAGAATAGCGCTGTATTAGTCTACTACCACGCCTTATTACTGGCAAACTGCAAACTGTTGGTTTCTTGTAATTAAATGAGCAAAAACATACAAAACCTCAAAATCCATACGCAGCAAAAATGAGAAACTTCTATATCTAATTCACACATACATATCTCAAATTCTCATGTGTGTAAAGAGGAATATAGTGGTAAGCCGTATCCACAACAACAAATATTTACGTTTTCCGTTGTATTTGACGAAAATTTGTGCGCGTGTGTCATATGTCGGTGTAGACTAGACGGCGTACAATGCACGCTCTAAATTCGTCTATAATATAGTAGTAGATTATAGTAGCTTTGGTTTTGCACGTGCTTCATTTTAGTTGTGACGTCAACCGAAGTATCACGGAAATACAACTGATACAAGTGAAACTCCATTAACCGAACGTTTCGCTTTACTTCAAATTACCTATTGAAAAAGACAGATTTTGTGAAAAATCTAGTCAATTAAGTATTTATTTTTGAAAATCAGACAAAGCTGCTATGATAGAAATCTTGGGTGATCAGTGATCTTCATATGCTACTATTGAAACCTGGTTTGCGAGTTTAAGAGAGGAAGATCAGATCGAAGCTAAACACCGCTCTAGAAGATCAGTTTCTGTGTCCACCCTCGAAACATTTGAATAAATCTACTATTGAAACCTGGTTTGCGAGTTTAAGACAGGAAGATCAGATCGAAGCTAAACACCGCTCTAGAAGACCAGTTTCCGTGTCCACCCTCGAAACATTTGAATAAATTACATGGTGCTTTATTTCAACACCATGCAGTAGAAGCATGGACCACTTCCTATGATCGTGTGTTTCACATCGTTCATGGGTATGAGAAAACTTTCGACCAAATGAATTCCGAAATGTTTGAATGCTGATCAGGAACGTGTTCGAGTTATGGCATCGACTCTTTCGATTGATTTGTTATGGGTTTATCGCTATGAGCCAAAGACTAAGGAGCAATCCAAAGTGTGGAAGTATTCTGGTTTTCCATGACCAAAAATCCCGTGTTCAAAAAATGTTGTGTTCAAAAATTGGTCGGAAATTTTTTTGCTACAAAGTAGGAGTATCACGGATGCATATTAGACTGAGTTGCTAACTAAATTACGTCGGGAAATTTTGGAAAAACGCTGCGGAAAACTTGCTTCTGATCACAAATCGTTAATTGCCCTGCAGAAAATATATGACCAACCGCCGAATTCTTCAGATTTAGCATTTAGATTTACTGTCAGACTATTTTTTGTTCCAAAACTCAAATAACATTTGAAAGGTAAAGATTCTCGACAAATGACGAAGTCATACGCGCCGTTGAGGAGTGGTTTGCATACATAAACATTTTTTTAGAGACGTATAAAAGTTTTAAATACAATTTTTAACACCGGCGAAATCATATTTAGGGCAATACTAGCAGATACAACAAATAAAATACTTACAGATTTGTTTTTGAAAAACGTTTCTTAAATTTTATAAACGTTTTCTCCCCAGATTTTTGCGTTTGTAACGTGATCTTCTTCTTCTCGTGTTTCTTCCTCAGAGATTCCAATTTCTTATCCAATTCCAATTTTTTCTCTTTGACTAACTTGTTTTCCATGATCTTATCCAGCGGCTCTGCGATGAATTCCTCGATTTTCTCCTCTTTAATTTCAGGCGGTTTGTTGACGACAACCTGATCCCCGGTAGCGGCCAATACCACTGCGGAGCTATCATTTTCATTAACTATATCGATAGAGTCCGCGCCGGAAACGATAGTCGGTTTGTGCGTGGGGCTTCCGTTAGTAGCATTTTCTTTTAATTTCTTCGTGGTCTCGTCACAACAACCATCCGTGGACGGTTCCATGTCGTCGGTCAAAACGGCCAACTGCACCGCACGTTTCTCCAGGTCGCTCTGATATTTGATTGGATTGGCCAAAGCCTCGGCGAAATCAGATAAGCCGTCAGGAACATAGTCTTTAACAACGATATGTAAGAAAAGGGTGGCCATCGGATGCGGTTGTCCAGTTTCATTTCTCAAATTTACGTGGCGATAACCCGGACAAAGGCCAACTACGGGTAAAATTCGATGTCCGATAAGTTTTCCGGATTCCTCATACGCTGCTATCCTTATTGATGCTAATTCAGGTAGGACAACCTAAAATAACCTGCTTTAAAAATTGACGTTTTTAATTATCTGGTGTATAAAGACCTTTTTAAAAACAAAAGGTTCCTCGTCGAACTGCGGATTTATACCGTTATTTGGAACTACCTTCGTCCGATATCGTTTTCTAACGGTGTCCGCCGGCAAACCGTACATATCCACTTCGACGTAGGTTCCCACCCTCTTATCGGTGAGAAACTGACCCGATATGACGGCTATTTTAACGGTTCCAGCGATTATGCCGTCAACCGTCGATTCTGCAAATGGATCCATGCGTCTGTCGGTTCTCCGCATGAATTCCGGTTTCAATAAATATCCGCATCTCATGTTATATTCGAATATACCGAGATTCAATTGCATTGCCAGATCCAACGATTGAAAATTCAGGGCGACTAGCTGACAACCGGCGTTCCAGAATACCTGCGGCATAAAATTCGAGGAATCGAAGCGTGTACCTTGCGGATAAACGCGACTCAATTGGTGTTTGTTATAGTTGACGAATTCGATTGGCTTCTCCTTTAGTAGCGTGGTGGCTTGCTTCTCGTCAAACGACGACATTTCGTAAGAACGATTTTTCTCTGGAAAATTGAATTTGAATTTTAAATATGCATAAGGAGTAAATACGTCACAAAAAAACATACTTTGTGCATTTTCGAAACTGGAAAAGTGTATCGGTTGAACGTAATTTACCAATGCTGAGATCTCGGCGCCGGCCTCCGTTTCCCTTTCTTGCTGTTTATGGTCGACACCATCTGCTTGCCCTTGGGGTACTGATTCTACATCTACAGTCTCCACTTCTTCTTCGCTGCTTGTATCTTCATCTTCAGTTGCGGTTGAGTCTTTCGAACCCTATGTAACATGAACAGGAATTTAAACCTAATCTGATAAACTAAAGAATATTAATAAACTATATTATGTATGTAATATATTTTATATTTGCATTTTTATTTATTCTTTATCATATTTATTTTTATGCTAAATAATTGCGATTTGAAATTATTGAAATGCTTTGAAATAGTTTCAGGTCATCTGCGTAAGCTAAGAAATTACAACTATAGTTGAATCGCCCAACAGATGCAGTAAGCAACACCGCCGTGAAGTCCGCTTCACACCACCATACATGTGTCACATTAGAACGAATGGCGATAAATTAAAATTTGACATTACCCCTCTAAATGTTTGACATGAACAACAAATTAAACAACATTAAATTTGAATTTCTCTCTGTAAATACTATCGAATACAAAGTAAAATAATTGTAGTATTATAGTATATACTGTTTTTTTATTTTCCAAAATATGTATAGCTTTTTACCAAAACGCAAAACAAATATGAAAAATGCAAGGAAATTTGACAGATTGCCCTATTGTAAGCAAGCCGTCATGAAGCCGTCTGATTGACCAATAATAAACATGATAAAAATATGACGTATTCATATTACACGATTGCCATATAGTTCTCAACTGCATCTGTTGGGCGATTCAACAATAGTCAGTGAAGTATACAGATCATTTGCAACATAAAAAATATTGGGGCCAAGTGTGAATCTTGTGGAACCCCTGACATTACATTAATAGGTCGCGACTGTGCAGATGTTATGATAACCACTTGTATTCAGTCTTGAAGATATGATTTAATCCAAGAAAGTAGTGATCAACCTAGTCGAATACCTTAGAAAAATCTAGGTATACGGTATTAAATTGTTTGCCTGATTCCAGCGGCTCGTTAATGCAGCTTGTATGTATACTGTAATAAGTTCGTTTGCGTACTAAAGTAACTTGAGTAAAACCAATATTGATTAATGTTAAGTAAAAATGGGTTCTGGGATTAGATGTTCAAAAATTTTGAATACATTACTTAATATATTGGGTCATAATTCTGAACATTTTCTCTAGCACCACTTTTAATGGTAGGAATAATATGCGCTAACTTCAATTGAATAGGGAAAGAACCGCTGTATTGCTTATACAGTTTCAAGAAGAGCCACAAATAAATTTAAAAAATTCATTCAAGTTATCTAATACCGATAATTCGTTAGTAAGCTTTTGATGCCGGGCTAGTGGTGTAGTCATATATTAAGCCCGCGGGCTCAAGTTCGAATCCGGGTACCGATCTCAGACTGAGGTTTTCCGCGGGTTTCCTTACTCCATTGGCAAATGCCGAGAGTCAAGATGTTCACGGCCGCAGCAGGCATAATAATAATAACTCAGGGCCGCCATTGACCTTGAAATTATCTTGACGCTCTTGGAGATAGTCATGATTTATTATTATTGTTATTATTATTATGCCCATGGCATTTTTCTTATCATAACAATAACAAAAAACGCACAAGTGTGCTTCCCTATTCGCTTAGAAATCGAGTGCGCAGTTTTCTTGTTCCATCTGAGAGAAATACTTTATTTATATTATGATTTATGATATTTTTATCTAGGATGATTTTTATCTACGAACAGCACATACAATGTTTATAAAAAACTTTATTTTTAAATGAATGAATTTGAGATTTGTGGGAAAACGTATGTTGATTTTTTTAGTAGATCATTTTAAATTTACTATATTGGTGTAATAATTAATAATATTTGAATTATAACCTGCTGTATAGAATGAATAAAATCCCAAGTAATATTTTTAATTTATAGTAAAATTCAAATACTTCCTAAACTTATTATTTATTATAAATTTAATTTAACAAAAATATTTAGTACATCTAACTATAGTAAAAAATAAAAAATATACCCTTACCACCTCGATGAGTGAAGAACTCCTGGATACCTACATAAATAGTATAAAATAATAGGATGGCTTGAACTAATAAAAATAAAAATACTTTTACCACCTTGATAAGTTTAGAACTCCAGATACGTATTTCGGCAACTAAGCTGTCATCCTCAGCAGAAACTACGAAGGAAGATAATGTTAGACGTCGCACTCTGGGAGATTTGCACCACACAGAACACCACTTGAATAACAGTGTTATTCAAGGAGTTCTTAACTCATCGAGGTGGTAAGGGTATTTTTTATTTTTTACTATTTTAAGCCACCGTATCCTATTTTGTATTTTATACTTCTTACAGGATAATTTTGTACCAAGATGAGGCGAGAACATTTCAAATTAACAATAATAATGTTTTACTTTCTTTATCTTTTGAATATAAATATACACTGGAAGTAGGAAAAGCCAAAACGAAGAGTGAGAAAAGAGAATCAGGGTTGAATCATTATTACAGGGTGTTAGAAATTTGTCACAGCGTTTTATGGGGGATTGTAGAGCTCAAAGTTGCAGTAAAGTCTTCATCAGCATTGTACCCCAAATGGACGGTTTCGGAGATACCAAACGTTTTTCATTTACACCACTTTTTTTATTATGTACCGTCTGAGCAAAACTGATTGATATGTCAAAAGTTGCAGCAAGTTAATAAGAGAAACATATCTATAGCAACAATTAGGACAATGGAAGCACATGTTGCTGACACTTCAGACATACCAATCATTTTTGCTCACATGATACAAATAAACAAACTAAGACAAAAAATGAGATGTTTAAAGTGTCCTTCCTCCATTTCTCGCTGAAAATACCCCATGAAAACGTACCTGATGACTGGGTTCCAAATAGCATGGGAATTTTCGTCGGCCCGTACGTACGTATTGTGTTGTGTGTATTTTGTGTTGTGCGGTCTTAGGACTGAAAGGATCTAGGAATTCGCACAGCCACACATGAGATGCATGTCGGATAACTCAATGTTGGAGTAATCACGCATAGCGAAAATTCGTAAGATTGTACACTAATCACTGAATCTCAATTACAAACTGTACGTGTGACAGAACATCTGTCGACTACACAAGATTTTGCGAATGAAAAGAATGCATCTGAATCTCCTACAGAAAGGCGCAAGTCTCCTTATCTCCGAAGTCGTCCATTTGCGGACCCATGCTCAAAGACTTTTCCGCATGATTTGGGGCATACTATCCCCCCTAAATGTTGGCGAAAAATATGTTGAAATAATTCTTTTTGTTTTCTATAGGGTTCTTCCATCTATTGTTCGTATCACTCCAGAGACTTTAGTTCTGCCTAGGTATGTTAATTACATATATATTCTATACACAAATTTACACAAAATCCACAATTTAGAACCGAAATCGTAATGCCTGTCACTTAGCCGTGCAGTTTCTACGACGACGACTTCTAATGACTTCTTTCTTTGACGACTCAGTTTTGGAAGAGGATTTTTTTAAATTATAGTTAAGGAGCGTCTGCAACCATTTTATTAACTCCACTGCAATACACAGTGAGTAGTGGTACCTCCCCACAGTCTTTGCAATTCTTCACGGATTATAACTCCACTGTAATAATCCTTTTTTAATTTTTCTATTTGGAAAAAAGATTGAATATTAGTCAAGAGTGAATGAAAATTTCCCGAAGCGCGCCATCGTTTAAGGATCCAAGACCAAGGTTTTAAAATGTCAAAATGCTTGGCTAAAATTATCTTTATCTCATGTTTTGTTTTGCCAAATTTTAAACGATACTAGTTCCGCCATGTATAAACTGAGTACCATCTGAATGGAAATACATCCTTAGCGTTGCATCCAGCCCATTATTCGTCTGGCAGAGAGTCCTTTAACACGGAGTCGAACTTCGGTGAACTGCGGTCGACCAAACAAACACACCGTTCGTATATACATCAAGCCGAACAATACCTGCCCGAGTCCGCCGCAACGCCCTTAATAATCTTAATGATCGCGGATAAAATCTGTATATAATTTTCGTACGTATCCGTGAGTCCCCTCCGGGCGGATGTCTAGTATCACCTCGCGCCGTCCAATCCGCCTGTTGAGTTCTACCCATCGATGCGATGATCGATGGACCGCAATGTTCGACAGACCGACGACGGACTAATTCGGTATAGTATGCGGTATTGTAGTATACGGCCCTGTAGATGTATGTATCTGTACGTCTGCATTAGTGTGGGCATGTAGATATACCACACAATCAGATGCATTTATACGGCGAATGGGGGATCTGTAATTTGCGAATGGAACGCTGTTGTGGAGTTAGAAGGAATAGTTTTGCAGCTTTTCTTCTGTATTGTGGATGCCCATTAAGTACTTGCTATCTCCCCATACATTTGTATTTGCGATTGTCATTACTTGAGATGGCTTTAAATAATGGAATTTAAATGTAACGAGATTTCAGTATTAAAACTCAAGATCAAAGGAATATGCTGAGGAAATCCAAATAAAAATATGAGAAATGAAGACTAAACATCAGTTTTCAAAGAAAAAACTATATATACAGCGAGAGTAAAAGCGTTGTGGAATAAGCGTTCGTGCAAAAATAAGAATTATGCTAACCGCTGTACTTCGCATACGCATGTGCAGTGGAGAGGGAAGAGCAGGATAGAAGGAGTTAGGGCTGTTAGATATTCTTGGTAGTCAGTTTTTCAGAGAGCAAGTATGCTTATACTTAATAATACTGTCATCGTAAGAGCCCAGCGTTGAGTCGCTTCGACTGCTATGTATGCGGCGTAGTTGGAAGGGTCACCAACAGATTTCGGTGTCCCGATGTGACGCCCTTAAGGACTTGTGTTGAGGCAGAATTCGCCGATATATAGAGAGCTGGATTATTATCTGTGCAAGCGCTTCGGACCGAGAATGCAGTTCGTCATTCAAGCTAATGAAGGAATATATTGCATAATTATGCGCCATAGGGATCCGACAACTTTGGTTATTGGTCTCGTGTAAATTTACGTATTAACATTCCCACTAATCCAAGTAACGTGTGTAGCAGGCGGCCCTTCACCAATGCAGTTGCCTATGTGGGCAAACGACAAATATACAAATAGACTTAGAAAGTATTCGTATTCACTATTGCACACAATTTAAATATCTAGGACCAATAACAGACGATGGAGGTACATGTAGAAAAGATATTGAGAAACGAATAACAATGGGAAACCAAGCGGCGAAAGCACTGCTTAGGAACGAATATCTTAGACAATCCATAAATATACCTTTGAGATCATTTTTTTAAATATATTTTTTTATACTTAATTTTTGAACGTACGTGCCATCTATTGGCAGAAATCTTCTTTTCTTGATCCTAGACAATAGTTTAAAAAAAGGACTTAACCACGGTATTGTATAAAAATAAATAGTAAGTGGCTTCTTACAACAAGAATCTGAAACAGAATTAGAAGTGTAGAAATGGGTTATATGAGAAGGTGTTTATAAGTTTAATAAATATATGAAAAAATATGGAAACGTATGGAAGAGTAGTGTCTCTAAAAAGTCTCTTCAGTGGTATGGAGATGTGAACTGCATGTCAGAACATAGATGACCGAAAGGAATTTTAAAGTGGCAAGGACTCAGGAGAAGAAAACCGGGAAGATCAGCACTGGAATGCGAAAATTACACCAATATTACAAGGGAACAATTGAAAGTTTATGGAAGTTAAAAACAGCTAACTCCGAATGATGGAAAAAGCTGGGAAGAAAACAAGCTAAGCAGTGCTACATCAGTTATCTAATTATGCAACTATTGATAATTGTTGTCGTAAGCTTCCACGGCCAGAATTTCTGACGTCGTTCGAAATCGAACTGTCATAATAACAGAAATAGAATAAGAATTGATTTTCTACAAACTAAAATTAAACCTGTAGGTTTTAGTTCAGAGCGTAGTTACCACGCGGAGTAACGCGATTTATAGCATTGGTAGAATATCAACTTTCCTCCGATGCCTTTTTATTTCTACTGATAATTGGCCTTTGAAATCTGATCGAAACGTGGTTTGTGTTTTGAATACCAACTGTTTGGGTACCTGAACTTGAACTTATTTAAGAAGCACAGATGTTGGACCAACAATTCCATGTTGTAAAGTTACTTATTTGCATTAACAAAACTGTTTTGTGAGTTTCATCAAGAGATTTGGTTAAGTTAACAAAATCGTTTGGTTAATCTAACACATCTTCTTCAATCACTGCTTCCAAGAATTAGTGACCACTGTGTGTCCCGTCGACCACTCTGTATACAATATAATTTTATTAGTTATTATTTTTATTACATTCTTCTATGCCCAACATTGTATGCGTACAATACAACATTATTCCATTTATTCCTTAATTCAAAGTGTTTTTGAAATGACAAATACTTGCACTTCTCGTGCTTGGTTACAAGCAAAGAAAGACACCATTTTCGTAATTAGATAAAATAAAAGAAATAATATTCTCAATTTGAAAAGCTATGATTAGGTGACGAGACATGACTTGTGTTTTTTTGAAAAATTTTGCTTGGGTTAAGTTTCTATCTTTTTAATATTTGTAGAGTCCTGTTAAAAGAAAAAGGGTTTAGTATAAACTAAAACCAGTGTTTTGATCAAATAAACAACAATTGAAACCCCCACAAATACTAATCTACTCAATCCAGTTATTATTAAGATATCTCTGATAAAGTTGCATTGTTACATACACGGCCGCTGCGTGTATGCAACTATGGACGTTCACAGGTGCGTCTGGACTTTTCTCGCTCTTTATCACACTCGCTGTTGGCTTGACGGTCTGTGGTTACAGAGTTAAGGCCGTATAATTATAATCTCGAATCCCGATGTAATAATTATTCTATAGTTCTTGATCGCATACTCAGTTCTGTAATATAATTTCATACAATTACGGAACGTTAATGCAGCGGTCCCAAATCAGTTAGGCAACGTTGAGATGGTTAAGAGTTTGCTTTTCAAGGCATTTTCTGACTTGAAGAAAATATACTTGTTGAGGGTAAATAAGTATATGAAAATAGTGATTTTAGTGTGGAAGAGTAAGGGTATTTTTGAAATACGGAATTCACTATTTTTGCAAGCACTAATGCTAATATTCACAAATAATGCATCCATATACACCATAACTTTTTATTTCATATAAATTCTGAATAGTTAAAGAAAAAAACAGAAATCAAGTCTTCAAATTTTCAAGCATTGTCTTTAAAACCAATAATAAGTCAATAATTTCGAGTTGCCAAGCAGCTCTATAATTTGCAGCTATTGCGTTAAATGGGTCTTCGAAATGCATTACCTCTTTGGCGTAAGATCTCTGAATCGGTTATATACGAAAGCAGCTATAACAATATACAGCCTTCTTTTGTCACTTTTCAACTTTTTCGTTTCTTCGTGGAAGCGCTCTCCAAGAGGGCTACTTCTCGTGCGTTTTGCTACAATATGTCTCAAATTACTATTTTTAGAGTTATTCAATTAAATATCTTGGAGTGCTTTCAGCATCTGTCGTTTACCCTACACATTACTCAGTTACCCTCTTCAACTTCCAGTATCTTCCTGATACGTGCTTGCAAGCATTTCAGCAATTTATCTGGTCTAAAAGTTTTGTTTTATACTATTGTTCGTTCAAAGTTAGAGTATGCAGCATTTATATGGTATCATCATTATCTCTAGCACCGACTACTCGTGGAATGCATTCAAAAACTATTTCTAGAATATCTGTTACAAAGTTGATCTAGGAGCTATCCTATACGTGGCAATGTCCATGCAGTTCAATTTCAAAGACGTGACAAAGAAGGATCCTAAAGTAGAGATGAAGCCAGCGCTAAACTTCTTATAAAATTGATGCCTTACAATATTCATTCACCGAAGTATACTGTTAGTTAGAAGTATAATGTTAGATCCCATAACACATTGCAGGTTCTCATGAGTCGCACTAATGTGTTGAATATAGTAGTTTGCCAGACTATGGAAAAAGAGGAGATAACAACAGAAGAAATAGCAGAAGCAATAAAACTATTACATAGAGGCAAGGCAGCAAGCAAGGATGAAATAACATCAGAGATGTTGAAAAACATGGGTAATAATGGGAAAGAAATCATAAAAACACTATTCACAAGATGCAGAATGAACAAAAAATATCCCAAGACTGGGAGAGGAATTACCCTACTTAGTACTATGCTAAAGGTAAATGAAAGGATTATTGAGAAAAAGCTAAAAACAAAACCGGAAATGCAACTCAAAGTGGCACAGAATGGTTTCAGGAAAGGTAGAGGAGTGCAGGATAATATATTCACGTTGAAACAGCTAATTGAGAAGAACGCAAATACAACCATATATGTGGCTTTTATAGATATTGAGAAAGCTTTTGATTGTATTCCGCTAGAGTTGGTATGGAATATCCTTAGAAAAAGAGGGATAAATAGTAAATTGAGAAATGCAATTGCTAGTATATATAAGAATACTAGAAATTATGTGAGAATGAGAGATGTGCAGTCGGAGGAATTTTTAACTAAAGAAGGATTGCGACAAGGAGGGATACTTAGCCCTACACTCTTTAATATAGTCCTCGATGATATTTTAAAAGAAATCAAAAAGGAAATAAAGAAACTGTAAATAGGTTATAGAAATATACAGGTAATGGAAATAGCAGAAAACGCCTTCGCTGACGACGTGGTATTATATGCAGGAAGTGAAAAAGAGGAATATGAAAATTAACGTCGATAAAACTTAAAGTTATGACAATAGGGAAAGGCGATAGTAAAATAGCCATTAAATTAGATGGAAATGTCATAGAATAAGTAGTAACATTCAAATATTTAGGAGTAAATATACATACGGACGGAAAAGAAGAAACAGAAATTAACAGTAGAATTGAAAGTGCGATAAGATTATATTATGCAATGAACAAGGCCTTCATAAGAAAGAAAGAAATTTCAAAGAAGAGGTATATAATACAATATTTAAACCTATATTAATATACGGATGTGAAAGTTGGGCCTTAAGCAAACAAACGAAGAGCAAAATACAGGTGCTGGATATTAAGTATTTAAGAGCGGTTGCAAGAGTAACAAGAAGAGACAGAGTAAGAAATAACGAAATAGGAAAATAATTAAAAGTAGAACCGATTTTGGAAACAATAGGGAGACATCAATTGTAATGGTTTGGGCATGTGACACGTGTGGAGGTAAAACAGACAAACAAAAATAGTATGAAAATCAAGGTCAATACGGAAAAAGAAAAAAGGCAGCCCAAGAAAAGCATGGGACACAGCAATCGCGGAGTGTTTGGAGTGATGCAGTAAGGAAAGCAACAAACAAGAAAGAATGGACAAAGTTCATTTATAATAAGAAATGGGAAATAAGCAAGTGATAAATAAATATGTTTTTTTCTTTACACCCTTAGGGTAATTAAGGTTATCGATTATATATATATTGCAATGATCTTTATCAGCATCTTCTCCTTTCATTGTTATTGTTCAGACTCGTGAGCCAGAAAGCAATCGCTACCATCGAATTGTTGATCATCTGGGTTAATTGAATACGCGCAAGACTGCCACCTATACGATTGTTA
>JARFOC010000371.1:265990-276391 GCA_031763485.1 Osmoderma eremita | reverse complement strand
CTGCTGAGGATGGCAACTTAGTTGCCGAAATACATATCCAGGAGTTCTTCACTCATCGAGGTGGTAAGGGTATTTTTATTATTTTTCACAACATTAAAATTTGTAATAATAAAAAAATTTAAAACTAAACACCTATGTACACACATGTGTATCTATACAACAAAATAAATGTCGTTTTCGAATAAATATCTTTTGGAAGAAATGTTTTCGAGCAATTGCCCTGGAATAATTGTAATTCAAATAACTGTTTTCGAACAAGTTACCTGTCCAGGTTTAAAATCTGTTTTAGTAGAATTAACTGCCATGCCGTCCGCTTAAAACCCATTAAAATAATCCAAATTTCCTCAGTCAAGTTCAAGTGTAAGCTGAGAATCGCACACACTTAGAACCTTGCTACCGATATATTTATGTACATTTATTTTAACAACATACCATGTAGGCAGCAGAAAATCGCATGCCTACCTACATACATCACACATAAAATACATAAAAACAATTTGAATCCACACCTACTTCAAAAATGCTTTTTGGAAACATTTTGAATATCATTTCGCTCCGGTGGTGGGTAACCTTGGTGGATTTTAAAAATAAACGCCAACGAAGCTGTGTTTAGCGTTCGCTCTGGAAATAATTTTGGATACGGGAGGAAACGGTTGTACACGTGGCAAGTAGCGGCGAATATTTGATCGGTTTCCGTCGAAAATAAGCCGGCAAATTCCTACTAGTTACTCGACTGCGGAAACGCGATTCGAATTATATGATAAAAGTATAAGCCGCTTCGGGTTATCCGTTCGCCTTCCTTATCGAATCGTAAGAATACATACGGTTACGTATACAAAAAATACGTAGTTGAAAATGTTAGTCATTTACGCGTTTTTTTTTAAGTGGTAAAATGATATGTTCGCGTCACTCTGTCGTTTATGGATGAAAAATGGAGTGAACTATATGTATGTGTCGCGTATGGTGAATGTGTGATGGTTGAATTACGGCTTGGTGTATTGTGGAAATGTATTGCAGCGGTCTGTTCAAATTAAAGTGAGTAATTAGCCTGACACAAGGTATTTTAGAATTCCCCTGTTGGATTTGCTATACCAAACTTGAATGAAAATAAAATCATTCCGTCTCTAATCTATAATTTTTGTGTAATTTGAGTAATTAATGATGAATTTTCCGAAAAACAAATAAGTCAATTAGTACCACACAATTGTAACGGCATCGGTATTATTTTCTTGTGAATGACGCAGTAATTTTTTCCCCTAAATATATGTTGTACACTACCTTGCTAAAGAAATGTCTCCTCCATTAACAGGGAAAATATTAAACCTACTCTCCGAACAGAACGCCACCTAGCTCGGGCGTTTTCGGTTAGAAGCAAAAAAGGTCGTTGAAATGCAACTGTTTACTTTACAGACATTAAAGATGAGCGTGGTTAGGTATTTGAAAACATTTAATATACCATTTTTCTTGAGGGCTTTTCAATGGCTATTTTGTCCTTTTTTTCGTAGTACATTTTCGACCCTCACCATTGGATACAATTGACGAGCTTTTCGTAAAAACCGCATATGTCCAAAAATGACTTTTTTGGGTAAAGCAATAAATGTTGTTAAGCAGTTTGTGTGTTTTGTTTAGAAGATTCTGTGTTGTTGCGTGCTTTACCTAATATTCACAGAATAAAGATTAGCTTTTGTACTACCATTTGTGCCAACAGTTTTTGAAAAGAACTCAAAAAATTGATGGACATGTGACGTTTTTCCCAGAAAATACAAAAAATAAAAAAAAATATATTGTTTTTTAGGTTATATTAGATCAAGGTTACATACTTTAATAAAAAGAATAAGTAACTAACACAAAAAAAATAAACTAAGAAAATTCTTGAATAAAAAATTAATTCTGCATATTTTTAACCATGAAAGCCTAATCTTAGTAGCCACTGCTATTGTCATCATTGTAGCAATTATCTTCTTGATTAGTCGTTCCAGCAAAAGACAAAAATAAATCATCGTAAAATTTCTTGTTTTGTGGGACATGTAATAACTGTAACAGCTGAAGCAGATCATCAACTTTTTTCTGACTAATGGGTATAGGGGCATCATAAGCCTTATTAAGCAACAACTCACTTGTTATTTTAACTTTAGAGCGTACCAAAGACGAACGCCAAGATCCAGTGCAACTGTCACGTATCATTATAGATGGATAATCTTTCGAAATTTTAAGTGATCTGTGGGAGTCTTTATCTGAATTGGTGGTTTTGCAGTTTTAAGAAAATATTTATCTGTAGCACCCTTTATGTCATAAATCATGCAAGAATCAACATTTACAACACTAAACGGCGTTGGTTTAGTTCTAGTGGCTTCTATCAGTTTAGTCCAGTCTTGAGGTACTTCGATTCGCTCCACTTTTCTCTTTTTCTTTTCAATTAACGAGAAGTCTTGATCATTGGGTAAATATGAGAGTGGCCTCTTACTGGAAATATGTATATTATTTCGTCAAACAGTTCAAGCCCAAACACTAAAATATACAAGAAGTGCAGCATTATATAATTTTTATTTTGGCCCGGGCATCCGTCGCTGATTAGGACCAATTTTTTGCACATATCATGAGTGTTAAGGTAGTAGGTATTATAAACAACGAAGGTCACAAATTGGACCCTTATGGTATTCCAGAAATTTTCGCAAACTCTGTATTAGAGCAAATTTATCGTATTTTATTACTAGAGACAGGAAGATCGTACGGAATTACATCACGGCATCCGGTTAAATGCGAAATAGAAATATTGATAGTATCGGCGCCACATTGAGGTTAACTTACGCTCAATACTCAGTCTTAATGTTGAAATAGAATTTATACCACTTGCGTAAAAAACAGAATATATATAACATCTACTTTCTCACCAGATTTTTTTATTACTATCAGATGCAATAATTTTTATTCCGTAAAAGGAATCCACCCGCACCCAATTTTGGTGATTATTTCATTTCATATAAGATCGGTAATAAAATTTTCATTGCACCAATAAATTTTTTTTAAAACTTTCGAAAAGAACCTAAAACGAGATAAACAACTTGAATCTACTTTTTCTTTTTTTTTCCTGTGCAGGTATCGAGACAACAACCACACCAGCATCTTATCTCTACCCGAATCGTACGAGGCGAATGACATAGGCTACTACGATGCTCTGGCGAAAAATATGGACGCGAACTTAGCGGAAGCGGATATGGAAAGTTTCAGGACGGAGGATATTCACGCCTTGCTTACTAATTTACCTCCAATGTGTACGGACCACCTAAGTCAAGAAGTAAGTAAAGAAAGATGCGTTTCTGTTATTCTTGCGGGTGGAGTAGAATTTTCAAAAAAAAAAAAATTATGTTTTTGATTTGTAAGGAAACAAATCCTTATTTGAATCCAGATTAAAATGAAAACATTTGAAGATATAATATGAGAAACAAGATTTTTTAAAGTATTTTAATCATTTCTTATTTGTGCAGTTGAATGAAGAAAAATATGATAATTTTTATATATATGTAGTGGCATTACTTCCTTTTAATTTTCGAAAATTTTCAAAACAATTTGCCGACAAATCGATATATGATATTTTATGTTACATATCTCTTACTGTGTTCAAGGCATCTCGGATAAATAAGCTATGTTTTGTTATAGCCTTTAAATAAAACAGAACACGTTTAGAGTTCTAATCCTGCATACAGATAAATTTATAAAATGAGCCAAAAAGAAGTGTGCCAAGTTGAATTTCTCGCCTACTTGTCGTTTCTTCTTCACACGCCAAAGATTTTAGTGTTTTGTTTCTATTAGTTGAGCGATTTCTCATTCACCAAGTCGCCTATATACAGTTAAAAATTAAAAACAATCATAGGTTAACCATAAAAGAGGTTGGTTAGGGTGTCACAAGGATGAACAATCTAGGAAAAATTTAGTATACAATTATCTGAATTTGATTCAAATCCAGGACAGTTACAAAAATTATGGTTGAATATTCATTCCTCCCCATATGCACCTAGGAGTGAGTCCGAAAATGTGACATCGTAAAGCCATGGTGTGAAACCCGGCTCTTGAATCTTTTTACAATGTTACCTTTTAGACATAGATGTCTTGTCGCATCAAGATTACCAATCGGGCTTCATTTTATCCTTGATGAAGCGGGACAAGTGTTGATAAGGAATCTAAGAAATCTGCCTTGGTCCAACAATTCGCTATATCTTTGCCGTAGGTCCCAAAATGACTGCGAATCCAACAAAGAAAGAACTGATTGTGATTATCCAACACGCCATCCCAGAGAAATAAATAAATATAATATAGTTCTCGCAACTAAACAACCGACTTTTGACATCTCGTCGTTTCATATCATGGTTGTCAGAGCATTGCAGAACGTATCCTATGATTTGACAGGTATATAGATAGGTTATGCTTACACAAATTTATTTAAGTGGAAGGCGATTATGTGCTTTGTGACAAACGCATATGTGAAATACTTCGTGTTTGATATGGAATTAATTGTTTTATACTCGAGTTTTTATTCCTCTTTCTGTCCTAATAAATACGACGACAAACGTCAACTAAGTGCGTTGATAATGTACCTTATCTTTAATTGTAGAAATCCTTTGTGGATGTCACTAGATTTGACATTACTATTCATTTACTGAATGTGAAGTTGTGTTGGTATGATTTTAACATTATCAACGTCAAAAGTCGGCTGTTTTGTTGCGAGAACTATTCGTGTATTGTCGTGTGTCAAAGTGATAAAGTAAACAAAACGCTATTTTGAAAGAAAATCGTTAACAATAGATTTTTTATGCGTAATATTTTTTTAATAAAATTTCACCAAACAAAACTAAATAAAACTAAAAAAAAGTTTTATTTGGTGAAATTTTATAAAAAAATATTACGCAGATATAATTCCGACAAAATATAATAACAATCTACTAGATTTATATTTAATAACACGAATCAACTATTACAAACTTATCAACTAACTTCAGGAATGTTTTAAATTGATTCCGACCAATAAAAAATTCCCCACTTCATGAAGCGGGAACTTCAATTTGTTTTAGTTCTTTTTGGATAATCCCTCTCTGTGTGTGTAGACCAATCAATCATTTATTGGCCAACAATATAGCCAATTCTAGCACTATTAATTTTACATATTACGTTATACGACAAATTAAAAATCAGATTAAACAAAATTTTTATATGAAATCCAAAAAATGTCATCGTAAAATACATCTGGACGACGATTTTTCACTAACTGTAAACCTCAAACATTATACCTAGGCCTTTCACACTATGAACCTTTCTAAGAGCACTATCAGTATCGAGTATGTTGAATCGAAGCAGTGCACTTCTCTCGTGTAAGGAACAAACCCATGTCAACATTCAATATCAATTTACAGAGATTATATTGAAAATGTAGAAAATCATATCAATCTCTGACTAGTCGACGTTTTCTTAACATCAGTGCAATAGGTCGGCGTCCATAAGTCCAGAAGTCCATAAGTCGTTTACAAAGAGAACAAATAAAAGTGGCCCTAAATACGACCCTTGCGGTACACCAGATGACGGTTGGAATTAAGAAGGTTCACATCCATTATAGAAGATGTAATGCAACGTCTTATTAGTGAAGGGCTTAATCCAAATGCTGACAATTTACTTAATAATATGGCCAATGATGTCAAAAACTAAAATCCGTGTGTATTACCTCAGCTCAGTTTGACACATGGTAATGTGAGTTGTAATTGTAGATTTTCCTCGAACAAAACCATACTGAGCAGATGACGTAGAATAATATTCATAATGCAGTCAAAATTAGATATAGGTAATAGATATACAGTTCTCTCAGCGAAACAGCCGATTTTTGACGGCGTTAAGTTACAATTATGCCAACAGAATCAAACACAACTTTATATTCGACAAATGCGTAGTAATGTCAAATCTAGTGATATTTCATCCGCGTAGGATTATTTCTATTAGGGCGTTGCCAGTTGCATAGATAATCTAAGTTGTCAAAGCACTTACTTGACATTTGTCATTTTGATATTCTGTTTAGTGCTCGATAGTTTCCGGTTTTTTCCATCTACCTATATATCGATCAAACCATATGACATACTTTGCAATGCGTTGCAACCATATCATGAAAGTAGTATCAAAAGTCAGTTGTTTAATTGCGAGAACTATAGGTCTGTAATAGTCGACATGAGCTTTATGATCCTTTTAAAAAGATATTAGTGAAGGAACTGATTTTAAACTGTTCTTTTTTTATTTAATATTTTTCCACTGTTTTCCCATTTATGTAACAACCGTGTTAATCTCTCTTATTGCGGTTTTTGCCGTCATTTCATGTCCTCGTATCTCCTTTACTAAAACCGACCGGGCAAAAGAATTTCGTTATCGACACGTGAGTATGCATCATCAATTCTATTGCAGAATAACAGGCAGGGCGAGAGTTTCGCTAGTGTTTCCGGTTCTATGATGGCAAAATTCGACTTCGACAGTTCCATAAGCCCGCACAGCAGTTCCCAAGGGGAAGAGTCCGCCAACTCCACGTCCATGTCCATCTGCAAGTCCGAGTTGCTCTTCAGTCCGGTGAAAGAAACGCCTATGCCCGGTGCCAATTTCAGCGTGGATTCGTTGGACTGCGATCTGCTCAACGAACATGACATCATGTTGACCTGTCAGGCCAATAAGGAGAATTACACGATAGCATTCGAAGGATCTGTGACGATGTATTCGGAAGACAGTGATTTTCATGAAACTGGTATGTGTACTGTTATAGATTTGAATATATGTCCCAGATTGACTAGGTTATCGTGGGTATCTTTTTTATTATCAAAAATAGTATATTTAAAACGGCTTTGGAACGAATTTGGCGGAAAAATAATGTAAATAAAATTAATGAAAGTTTTGGAAACACGAATTAAACAAAAAAGAGATTCTAGAAAATATAGACGATAATGTAAGCAACCTCTCATTTTTGAATTTTGTCCCTGGCCATCCAGATGTGTCAAAGGAAAAATTGAAGGTATTTACAATCAAATTTTGAAGGTGGAAAAAATTACGTATTTTGTCTAACGTTTTTTTTGATATTTAAACAAAATAAAACCTGTCTAAAAACTCTTTTTTTTATTAAGTTTTAGAGATAAGGGAATTAGAATCAAAAGAGAATAGAAAAATGGAAAAGCAAAAATTCTTTACGATGTAAATATTGCTTTTGCCAATTATTTGAATGGAATATAACAAAATGAATGAGGAATAAGGAATGGGGTTTAAATTCAAACAATTTTGTGCCTTTTGAGACCGGAAATTCTTTCAATTAGGGAAAAAAATGGGTGTGTAAGCAATTTTTTAAGATGAAACTTAAAAGTATAATTGTAAATTTTAAATTTGGCGCGTCCAAGTACCTACAAGTAGTCAGAGTGTCGGTCCGTCGCGAGTTGTGATTGGTTCATTTTAAATATAATTTTGGAACCGCCAAAAGATTTGCAGCGCTGCATGTAGTTGAAGTTTTTGCGTCGTTTAGAAAAGGAAAGGAACTGATTTAAAACGAGAGGCACATATGTTTGTGTGTTTGACCCATTTTGACTATGTTTGACGTGTCCTGCAGGCGACTCGAACACAAATATAATATAACCTATATAGAATATGGATATAACAACTAGAAAAATTATATAATTGTCTATTTATATTTAAAATATGAAGATAAGACTATATACAACAAACTTTTCGAGGTTGGATATCTTTTTGTAACGACGTAACAACAAGAAACACGACGCAGGTATGGAAACCCACCCTTAGAAGTACCCTGTGATGAAAGGTGTAAAGTGATAGGATTCGGGTTTAATTTTATTTATTATTCGTAATTAGCATTAATTTAACAATTCATATTTTATGATTAATATTCAAATATGTAAGTGAGATCAAACTGAAGTTTGCTTCAATTGATTTCAGCTCCTAAGTTAACTATTTTGAATTTTAAACCCTAATGCAATTAACAGGCAACTTCCATGTTAATTAAGCTATATTGCACATTCTGTATCTTGAACGTTCCGTAGTATAACATTCCACATATCATGACCAGCTTCTTTTATGTATTCTCAAACTTGGTACAACACAACGTCTTTTGCCATATTGTACTTGTTAAATATGAATGATCCACTAACCTGATTGACCTGGGTAGATATAATATAAATTACTATATAGATATGCTTTTGTTTTAACATAAAGAAATTTACACTACTTTGGACTTAAAATTGTACCTACTTAATGTTTGCAACAGTACACCATTTATATGATATCTTTGTAATATTCTTTCTTGCAATTACTAGGCAGCTTTCTTGTTGATGAATACGATATGTTCTCTTTCCATAATTTGTTGATTTAAAACTTCGTTTATGTAAAAACAAGCTCTTCAAATGTCCCAGAAATAAACAAGATTACAATTACATAATCAATTCCCCATAATATTTTACAAAATCAATTATCCTCAAGATGGTTGAAATAGACATGTTTGCTTTTAAATTCATTCAACAAACATTCCTTGTTTACCTACGCTACGAATAATTTTCTACTTGGTAATATTACATTTAATTGTCTTGTTTTCTAGAAATTCCTATGTCATTTGTATTATTATTATTATTAAGTGACAAGCGTTCAAAGTTCATACGACCCCACAAGAAACCGTTTGTTTTAAGTTATCGGTAAATGAGCTCTTCAAATAAATAACGTGTGTATGTACATTGGATATCTGCATTAATATTTATTTAAACATATCATAGAATCGCATGCCAACCAACACCAACTAACATAAGATCTCTTCAGTATGATTCTGCACACGTATTCGTGATGTTGATAGTCCGTGTAATGTCTTGTGTGGTAGTTATTGAAATCAGTGCGTTAATAAAATGTAAGTTGATAATTTAACATATTTGATTCAGCTTTATTGCAATTAAATAACGATTTGTTTATCTTGTTGTATAATTGTTTAAATTTTCAAATCAGTAACAGATAAAAGCTTTGTTTTGCGCTAGCTAAATATTGGCAAACATATCAGCGAAAAAGAATAAAGTCAAGTTGAATGTCCCGCCTATTTGGTAATCCACCAATTGCACTTTGTGTCGGTATCCTTGATGTTTGAGGAGCAAATAAAGTACGCGCGAAAAAAATTTAGAAGTTTATATTTTATTCTATTATTAAGTTATCCTAGGCACCATAAAATTATTCAAAATCTGTCGATTAAATTGAAAATGCATTCATGTTTGAAGAAGCGAATTTTGCGCTGCGTGTCAGGAGCGTAGTTATGCCACGGCCCGCAAACGTGGTCGTTCGCAGTAATGACTTGGTTTTCGATTTCTGACGCGTAGACTTTTGCTACGGACTGATGTTTGTATTCATAAAAATGTCGCGGACTCAGGTAGTTGGATAAAACGACCATTGTCGGACCGATAAGTTAATAAGTGAATATTCGGATTTTATTTACGATGGCCAAAAAATTTAATGTTTACTTTTGCGATATATTGCTAATGTGTTGGACGAAAACCGACTGTAAACGATATTTTCGCTCATTTAGTTAATAATAATAATAATAATAACGTGCTTTATTGTCATGAAAATTACAAAATTTTATCGACAAAGCTAAAGAAAATTACAATTAAAAATGGTAAACAAACAAACAAGTAATACATAGTGTTGACACACTAAGTTGTCAGGTACGTGTAAAAATACAAAAAAATACAAGGCTTTAAATTTAAAATTTTACCCTCCTCCGAAAAAGTCACTAACCGCGTAATGGGGATATTATGATCCAGGACAATTACTTTTACAAATGAAAGACTGTAAAACTAAATACATGTTTATTTAACATTTAAATTGCAAATATTTGGATTTCTGAAATTATAACATTCAATCGTACCCAAGATTATTTAATTTTAAATCATGTTTTCTATTTTTTAGAGAAAAAATAATACAGATGATAATGTCATTAATCGGAGATACTTATCACGTGGTATAGGATACTTACATTAAGTCTTATTTAACACTTTTAATGCGTTTAATTGATGTAAAATCCATTAAAAAAGAATATTTCGTTTCAATCAATTCCACCCAACTTTTACTTCAAATTATAAAGTGAACGAAACACATTTTTTCATACCAAAGAATATACAGTGCGATCGTAAATTGTGTCCGCCAAGAAACGTCAAAATATTCGTCTAGATTTATTTCTGATAGTATTAACAGTATTTAGGACGAGATCGTATCGTTGTTGTAATGAAAATAAATACCGTTAATATGGCCAGAAATAAATCGGCATTTATTTTTTATTTTCGATCTTATGGGATATTTTCCCACAAAAGCCATAACTTTGGTTTTCTGAGATGAAATTTCCAGACTGTAATG
>JARFOC010000371.1:192914-265890 GCA_031763485.1 Osmoderma eremita | reverse complement strand
GATATTACTTTTGCTAAACGCCATTCGTTGGGAATTATAGATTGTTTCCAACATATATTTAACAAATGAAGTAGTCTAAATTTCAGCAACAGTCCACCATATTTTAGTAGTTCCAAATTAATGCTATCCGTACCCGTTACCCTTCCGATTTTTTAATACTTTGAGTGCTGCTTCTAATTCTTGGATGGATATCGTGTCAATACTTTCTCGATCATAATCATTACTTTGCGTTGTTGTATCTTGTGTGTCTGGGTTGTACCAGAGTTGTTGGTAGTGGTCTATCCATTCCTTGATCATTTATTGCGCGTATTTAGAGCAATAAAAATATCTTCCACATGAGGTTTTGTGTGAACTTACTTTCCATTTAAAATCTTAATGATAACAACGCCCTCTACCTTACATGTTAAGTAAGGTGCATCTCGCTATAATCAAAATATAGTTTGTCTCTAATTTCACGTCGTTTTTCCTAGTTAGAATTACTTTTTCGTTCTCCTGCATCGCATAGCGGCTACAAAATGAATACAAGAAACAGTACTTTTTACCGTAATCTGAGAGTACAGAAAAATTACGCAGTATTATGTGATAGAGCGGACATGCGTACGCACCCTTGTCCGGTTTATGATACACTGCGACTGGATATCTCTCGCCTGCGCGTCTCAAATGCGCGGTTACCATTCACAAAGCAATTCCACGTTCCGATGGGGGTATACGTGTATATAAACTGTATCGAATCACTCCTCACCTCACAGTAGTAGCAATAGGTTGCAATCTTAACTTATGTGTAGTTAAAATAAACATAATTGAAAGTAAACGCGTTTCTTTTCAATAGATAAAAGCGAAGCTTCGGCCGTGGGTGGAGGTAGTGCAAATTGGACGAACGATTTGCCAAAGAACGTACGAAACCTGATGCCCATGGACGCCTCGATGACGAAGTCCGATTGCAGTGCGTTCACCACGTGGAGCAAATTGAAAAAGAGAAGCAGCGACAACCAACTCCTGCGATTACCGTCTGGAAACAATAATCAATCTGGCGACGCAACTAACTGCGGCTTGGGCGAAAATCCGACTAAAAGTCAGAGTATGCCGAATCTGTATAAGCAAAAGCTGATGAGTCTGTTGGCTAGCAGTTATATCAGAGCACAGAATATGAGCAATAGTTCGGTAAGTCATTTTTTATTGGTAAATTGTTTTTGGCTATTTCCATTAGTGTTTATGTATATATTATATTTTAACAGAGTGAAACTTGTACTGTAAAGAGAAGGCCGGTGAAAGTTTTCGATATCCAACATCAAATACAGCACAGCAATGGAAGCGGTGGTACTAATGAATTTTCCGATATGGCCACTTCTGTAGATGCTGGAAGCAGCAGTAGTTGCAGCGATAATGTAAACAAACAACAAAACTTCAGCTTAGTCAAATTGTTTATGAAGCAGAAAAGTATGAGTGCAGAAGGTAGGTCTCAATTCAAACTAAGTCATTCGATTTCTAACGTGTTCTTTTGTTAATACACAGTATCGGGAAAATCCACACCGCACAAATTAATTTAATAAAAAATTCGGTACATATGTTTCAAGAGCACGTCGGCTCCCATTCTCAACCAATTCCCGAATGAACGAAAGTACAAATCTCACATGCACGTTTAAGAAAAGAAACGATATACACATCTCTCTTTATAACCGTTAAAAATTGTCTATCCTCGGCGCACGGACTACCGCCGGAAATCACAACGCCAGCAAAAGCATTAATTGCCGTCGCCAGCACGGCGATCCCAAAAATAAAAACAAAAACATGCGACGCACCGGCATTCTTTATCTATACTTACACTTGTAGTTGGCGTAAAAACCGCCCGAAAGGAATTTTTTTGCCTCGAATGTCAGTTAGTAAATTTACGACCGTATGGGTACATCTGTTTTGTGCGCATTTAAGAATATACGGGATGTGCCTTTTCTTTCTCGGTAAATATATTGATTAAACTAGAATGTTCTAAAATTCCGTTTTCGCGATTCAGCAAGTTCGATATCGTTTCATACGCGTCTAGTTCTCGCGGCGAGGTTACGTTTCTTAATAATTTCAGATTATCAGAAGTGATTCGATGATTTGTTTCAATCATGCGTTGCGCTACACTCGACTGTTCTAATCTATTAAAACGGTAATGAGCGATATGTTCTTTAAACCGCGTTTCTATAGCTCTTCTTGCCTGTCCAATATAAACCTTATCACAGTCGGCGCATGAAATCTCATAAATTCCTGACCTTTGTTTTTGAGAAGATATGTCTTTCGGATTCCCCAGAAGGTTACGTAACGTATTCCGAGAAGTGAACGCGACTGCCAAACTTTGACTTTTAAACACACCATTTAATCCTTTCGTGATTTTATGAAACGGTAATTTAACGGTAATTTTTGTTGTTCCAGGAATGTCCACAGCCCTAGATCATTCTTCGAACAGCGAAAACTGGCCCGTCACGCAATCTAGCGACAGTAATATATCAGAGACGAAACCTCCGTTGGAATTTGTAAGACAAGAAATGGAAGATAGTCTATTGGACTTGAAGAAATCCTCGTCTAGTAACAACGCGAGAAGTTACGAAGTTATAGTGGAGGATCAAGAAGATGATATATCCAGAAGCGAATCGGTCGAGCAGCTCTCTGAAAGTACGGGGAAGTCGGAATCTATGGAGAACAGCAGCGATTTGTGCTGTTACAGTTGCAATTATAACGTTAACAATAATTGTATCGACAATAAAAAGATTTTTAAATCAAAGTCGACGAGTACCAAACGGAACAATAGTTTGGGTATCAGCCTATCGTCGAATAGTACAAATTCTAGCTATACGGAGAGGAAGCAACACAGCAACAAATTCTCGCGGCACGTTTCGGTGAATTTGATGAATAAGAGTATGCAGACGAGTTTTCCCGAAATGCTCAAACAAGTTCCTTACAAATTAAATTGCAATAACGTAAAAAGCAGCGTGAAAGTGGTGGAACCGTCTTTTCTAACCAAACTCAAGGAGGAAAGCGAAGTTCCTAAACCCGTATACATATTATATCCGAGCTATGCCTTGCCTAACCTAGATTTCTTGAAAAACAAAGACGAGGACCTCACCAAAGTATTATTGATGCCGCAGCAACCCAAAACCGCAATGCCAGAGAGGAAGAGGCCGTTTAGTTGTAACGATTTCGAAACGCTGAAGAAAAAGGGATTCGCCCACGTGCAAGATTGGGAGTCGCTAAAGGTTCTTTTGCCAAACGAATGTAAGAAGATCCTAGCCGATGTACCGGAAGTCGCGCCGTTTATAAATAAGAAGGATCACAATAGGAGAAAAGACAAAAAACGACCGTTAAGTTGCGATTACGGAGTTCTGGAAAGGACGAATAGCTTAGATCGAGCCTCCTCCTCTTCGAGCACGACAACTCAGCCGAGTTCCGGGTATAGGGGATCGTCGACGATGCTTTTGACGGATTCCCAGGGCAGTCCGGCGCCCACAAACTTGAATCCCCTATTCGTGTATCGTTACGACAGCGTAACAAGTTCTGAAGCGAGTTTGTTGAATAGCGAAAAGCAAAGATCGATAACAACTACGGCACCGCCCCTTCCCAAACGATCCATCAGCTTGGCCGATCAAAATAAGCCGGAAATGGTGCCACCGAGACCTCCTCTACCTCGCGGTATCCTCCGTAAGAGCGAAAAGTTAATAACGACCCAAGCGAAACGATACAGCATGGTCGACGCCATAACCAAAGATGAAGAATTGGAAGTGGTTAATAAGCGGCAATCCTTACACGATCCTTACTTCCTGCCGCGAAATAAACGTCTGAGCGAAACGGAAGATGAAGGAGTGGATGCGGGAACGTCCAGTAGCAGTTTAGACGAGCAACAGGAAGTGTATAGTACCTTGTCGCGTAATCCCATCTTTAGCAATTTGAGTTGCGAAGATATCGTGCAGCTGGAGGAGTTTCTGAGACTCAGTGGCATGTCTTTGGCTTCGGAAAGCGAGGATACGGACGAAGAGGAATTGATGCAACTCAGAAGTTGCGTGAGCAGATTCCTCGCGTTGAGAATAAATCAAGATTGTTCGAAGAAAAGTGTTAGCTTCGCTGAGAGGGTTAAAGTGCTACCGAAAGGAGCCGAGCTGAAATTCTCAGTTGCACCTAATAATTCTCCCAATGTATCGGCTATGATGAACAATGCTCAAAAGCAATATCAGGTGAGTTTCGTATTTAATGCTAAATATTCTTAATCGTTCTTTAAATATCGAATAACCAAAAATTCTTCCCAATATTCATGCTGTATTCGGTATTCCTGAATACATCGAATGTATTCATTTATAATAATCCTTGTTCAAGTAATAATGGATACCTTTAATCATTAATCAAAATTACGCAAGTAAACTACGTTAGTTCATTATAATGTTGGGATTAAATGAATTTATATAGAATAAAATCTTTTGGGGGAATACTAAACATCCATTTTGCAACTAAGTTGGCGTACACTTTCGGAACATTTTTATAATATGGCAACAACCAGGGCACCACACGTATGCAACTAATAATTGAAATTAAATTGAACAAACACGTGCATGCGAATTGATCTCACCTTATACTTCGCCGGGTTATTGAGTCTCCTCTCTATGATGACGTCATAGCAGTAAGGTGTTTTATTATCGCATGTCCTTGTTTTCTAACCAATAAATTTTTACTACAAGTCGTGTCATGTTTTTGTTTTACCAAACAAGCACTAACACCATAAACAATATAATTAAGGTAATTGACTCTTCTTTGGATGAATCCTTTATGTGTTGTATAAATTTATCAAATGACTTAACTAACTGTTGGTTTTATTAATCACTTAATATTATTACATAAACTAGACAGATATGAAATAAGAGGACTGGCAAAGAGATAGTTAGAAAGTTGCTTGTGTGGCGGAATACAAAAAGTTACTTGCACAACATAAAATAAAAACCAGCGAAATTTGCGATAGGTATACCCCACGGCATAGTCTTAGGTCCAACTTTGTTTTTAATATGTTCCCCAATGTCAATTGAGTAACTCTATTATACCATTCAATTATGTAACAAGAATTCTTAGTTTACTTTTTGACTAGTTTGAATTGAAAAACCCACGTTGACTTGGTTGGTAAACAGCTAAAGCGAATTAACTACTCCCTATATCGTCTGAAGCAAATTTGCTAGGTTTTCTTCCCAAAAGTTGGTAATTGTTTAGAGAAACAAAATAAACCTATGGCACCAATAGGGACGACACCAATTTGCTCGTTAGGAAATTTCGTCGTCAAGAGAGAAAAAAAAATTTCGGTGGTACTTACTTCTGCTTACCATTCGTAAGGATGGTAAACGAAATGTTTCCGTGGACTTGATGCTGCACGGAAGTGCTGGCTAACGACTAGCTTGCGGGGAAATGATCGTGGGCAACTTCATCTAATCGGTACGGTAGAAAGGTGGCGCCACCTGCTTTCTTACAGTACTGGACTCGGATCCATAAAAAGATTACGGTGGTACTTACTTCTGCTTACCATTCGTAAGGATGGTAAACGAAATGTTTCCGTGGACTTGATGCTGCCCGGAAGTGCTGGCTAACGACTAGCTTGCGGGGAGATGATAGTGGGCAACTTCATCTACTCCGTACGGTAGAAAGGTGGCGCCACCTGCTTTCTTATAGGACTGGACTCGGATCCATAAGCGAGGAAAAGAACCAGTTGTTGGTGGTCTTAACAGGAAACCGTATTTCGGAAGTCGGACACCCTTAGCCAATCAATCAGCGATCTCGATCGACGCGTACGGGAGAAGCGTTGATACCATTCGTCGGGGTGTTATCGCGTGATCAGTCAACCAATGGCTAGCGTTAATGCCAAAATCTAACCATAGATGTTCGGCGGCAGTAATTCGCGGAACTGAACGCGTAAAGAATGCAAGCATGTACTCGCCCTAATAAAACTAGCCAAGATAAATACGGGTATATTGTAAATAGTTCGGCGGCGTCTAAAACATTAACGTTTAAAGTTATAGTATAGGCACAGAATATCTAACAATCAGAAGTCTCACTCCCTGTCGGCGCTTTTGATCACACACTTTGCGACTCTTATGTACACTTTCCAATTTCAATAATAGGTCTTCACGCCCACATGCTACTGCCCATATTCTTGCTCTAAACAAGAAAGATAAAAGAAATAATTAATGGTGTACTTCCAGAGAAACTTTATTATAATTAGTTTTCTGCTTTTATTGCAATTAATTAATTATATTTTCAATACAAAAACATTAATATGAATTTAATACATCATACTTTTTGTCCAAGTTATATTTTGGAACTAAAAATTGTTTATTTTTAAAGAAGTATTAATATACTTACCTAACTGGGTCTTTAGGAAAACTAAAAAAAAACTTTCACGAGACAGGTATCCCTTATTTTTGCAACCGTTAACAACACAAACTGATTCTCCTTTTTATTAGTGTGTTCATATTTAATGGGACCTAGCAGTAATTATCTAATAATATGTACAAAAAAATACTATACTGAAGGAAAAAATAAACTAATTAAACAGTGCAATAGGTTAGATATTTTGTGGCAATAGTTATAATGCAATAAACAAATGTGAACAACGCTCGATTTCACTACAACGAAGTTGTTTAATGCAAAGAACATGGCGGGTATCAGCTGCGCACTAAAAATGCGCGTACTTTCCCGCGTACAGGGAGTGAGAATTCTGATTGTTAGATATTCTGTGGTATAGGCGTCTTGCAAACGGTTTACTATGCAGAATTCTATTGTTAAATATGGAATTATGAAGCAAACACGAATACCGATTTTAGTAATGACATGGCCATTATACATATATAGTTGCTGGACTAAATAAATTCACTTATAAATCTTTAACGTATAATTTTTTTTTTAGACTAAAACACTGGTAGACATGCCGATCTGCGAAGAAGGGGAAACCAGCCCCGAAAATTACCCGAGTCCCCACGCGACACCGTCTCGCAAACTAACTTGCGATCTCGCCCAAAAGCGTGCGTTAATATCCGCCGTGACGGACGCGGTCGAACAAATGATCCATCATTTCTCGTCCGCAACCGACCAATGCGAACTCAACTCTTTGGGCGACTCCGAAATAACACCGGCGTGTGCGAAACTAGCGTTGACTTGCCTCTGTCCGGCCCTGTACGCCGTTCTGAGCGACGGCCTCAAACCATCCCTAGAAACGTCTTTCGGTGCGATCGGAAATTCCGTATGGCAAGTGGTCGAAGCGTCAGCTCAACAGGGTCCCTTGACAAAATCTCTAAACGAATTGGTGATGCGTATAAACGGTGAAGATGCCATCACGGAAGGATTGGTGAAATTCAACGCTTTCGTATTCGGTCTTCTAAACGTCAGATCGTTGGACGCGTGGGCTAGCTTTTTAAGGACGCGGGAGAGCGTTATCAAGAAGCATTACGAACCGGATTCCTTGCTGCTGATGTCGCTGACCGGGGGTGCCCCTATTCGAAGTTTATTGGATACGTTAATTGCGTCTCTGCAACCGTTGGCGTTGTTACCATTCCATTTCGATCTGCTGTTTGAATATAGGCAATTGCATCAAAGTTTGAAACGGATGGGTTCGTACCAACATTTAACCAGTCCGATACATCCAAAGGTAAGAGGCAATGGCTAATATAATAGATATAAAACTTGACGATATGATCCAATCTCTTAACCTCTTATAACATAAATGAATGTCTAGCAAGAATGTCCTTTCATAAAACCTGATTATTCCTATTGCACTACTCGTTCAGTTCATTTTTTACTGTAAATTGTAACAGTTTTTCGTGAACTGGTACCGTATTTAAAACACTATACGAGCGGAATGCCTGTTATATTTCGGGAATAGGCGTTCCAAGTGGTGCCACCTGACAACTGACGCCTGTATCGTAAATGTCGGTCTTTTTGACAGTATACTTACTCAGAACATTTTGACGTACAAGCAATATTTGTGTTACTTACAGTGGCTTAAAAAAATTATCTTGTGCATGCAAAAGTGTGTTGATCTTCATGGAAAATATTTTGAAAAACAATAAAGCCACGTACTATGATTAATTTTAGTTTCTGTTCTCTATTCCCGAAATTTCAAAGGCATCCCTCGTATAACTTGATTCCTTTAATATTTACTATTATAACGTTTAAAAAACGCGAAAACTGATTAGTTCGAAGTATGACTGAAACGCGGTTTTGTGACACTTTCGTTACACAATGGCGGCCAACGTTCACTTATTCGCTGCCCATCTCACGCGTTGTGTTGCAAATAAAATAATAAAATAGGTAAAAGGACGCTCTATTATTACTTTATTTTTATATTTATCCCAATATGAGACGATTCGAAGCCGAAATCCCTCATAACACGTAAAATATTCATCTTTGTTTTAGACTTGGAAATCCGGTTATTCCTCCCACAGTAATTTATCCGATACTGAAGAGGCGTCATCTCCAACAACGGTGCTAAATAATTCTGCAACGAGCATCGATAAAACTTTACCAGATCTTCTTAATTCTTCCGAGAACTATAATAAGCCTACGGTTACAAAGCAACGGCCAAGATCTTGCATAGATCCCGGTTACCTTTCCAAACCCAGTTTTAAATTAGGGGAAGACGTAACATCAGTAGCAAAGAAACGCTGGTCGGGTATTTCCCTCTCTTCCAAACTCTACCAAGCTTATAACCGACTAGCGCACGACTCCGAAGAAGAATACACGGATAGTTTAGAAAATAACCATCACAATCAGAATAATACTCAGCAGGAAGATGAGGTCACGCGGGTCGATAACCTACCTCAAGACGCCCCAGAATCTCTGGAATCGAATACAATCCTCGACGAAAAACCATTAAACGGCAAGAAGTTCAAGAAACTGCAAAGGAAATGGGAATTGCTGAGCGGAAACGAAACCTCGCCTCCTGAATCGCCGACTCATGGAAAATCAAAGATTCCCAGGCCTGTAGCGTCTCCGGTTAAACCGTCTGGGATACCCGTAGCTATATCGCCGATCACGGCCAAGTCCAATGCGAAAGGTGTGATACCGAAGAAGGTGATGACACCTCCGGGTGGTATTCCGAAGAAAATTCCATCCGGGAGCTTGAGTAAAACATCAAGTAGTAATAATCTAGTCAAAAATAGTCCTGCTACGAAAAAAGGTGCAATCAGGTAAGATAAATTCTTATTTTATGTGTATCTGTGATCGCGCAAACAGTTGACGGTATAAAAGTAGGTTTTGCATTGAAAGTTTTTATTGCACATCAAAGTCGATTGAAAATCTAACACAGTGTTCAGCCTATTTATGCGGATTTACCAACTTAATTTATTTAGTGATTTTTTTCCGGCGGTATTAATATCTCGCTGTAATAATTGATTGTAATTGATCTGTTTTCAAGTTGTATTACAAACGGACTTCTCAATTTTAAGTGATTCTGTTCTGAAACACACGCAATTTTCTTCGTTTATAATCAGTTTGTTTATGTTTACATTGCGTGCGTATTGTGAATATACGACGAAGCACTCCGTCGAAGTCTTCCACGGTTTTTGCCTCTGCAACTAGGTTTGTGTTATCTGCATAACGCCCGATGTTGGGCTATACTCGTTCGATATTCAGGGCGATATTGATAAACACCACAAACAATAGTGGACCGAGGATACCACTTTTCACTATCTCGACCGGAAACTCTATAGTTGGTTTAAAATGCGTTGTTAAAACTGCTTGATATTAAAATCAAGCAGTTGAAGCAAATTTCAAAAAAACGAGTGGTTTTTAAAAAAAACTTGCAGTAGGAAATGTTTTGTGTTGCAAATTGTACATTTTAAACCCTTACAAATGTGACAGCTATTATAATTTGATGTGACACTTCATTGACAGTTATAAAAGTATTTGTTATAGACGTAAGCTGCGTTCGTTTATTCGTTCTACAAAGAACTATTTGTATCTTGGCGTTCGTTTATTATAAACGGAGCTAATAGATTTCTTTTTCAATCGTTCGAAAAATTAGGAGTGGAGTGAATTGAACACACTCCACGACGCTCCACAAACACCGAGTGGGAGATGTAGGGTTTATAGAGTAATAGAGCCGGTTATAACCTCACTTTTTTTTGTAAAATTTTAAGGAAAAAATAATACATAAAATATTCATATTTAATGTCCTTTCATTTGCCTTTTGGTGTTTTACATACGTTTTGCTCAGTGTTATAGCACTATCATTGTTTGAATAAGATATTAAGGTTATGATAAGTACAAAAAAGGTTCTACAACCGTTCGAATATAAACTACACCAACATACACTATTACTCTTTTAACGTTCCTAGATCCGCACCTGGTCTGTACTGCTCCAAATCCAGAACAAATAAACGAACACAGCTTAAGTTGTAATGGTTCATGGCTTACTCTAATTATCAAATTCGATTGATCACCCGGTATTATGCATATCTAAATTATCGCCATTCAACAGTCTACAAGATTCCAATCCCTTATCACAAAACAACCTTATCCCGAATGTTAAATTTAAACTATATTAACTTTTGCAAAGAACATAACCTACATTTTATAGTTACGAAACGCATTTTCAACTATTAATGACAGATGGAGTGAAGTTGGTAACAGCGGTTCATTCAGAGAGTTGCTCCGTGCTGACATCTAGCGTATTTCCCTGAATGCACCCATTACCGACATAAAGAGTTCATACCAGCAGCCCATAAAGTAAGTTTGAATTAAAATGGGCAAAATATATTTTTTTAGAACATTGCATCACCCTCAAGATGTGAAGTGCTTTATGTAATTTACTTGCCCGAAGTAAAATCCTGAGATATCGTTAGACTATTCTCAATGTTCACGTTAGTTATATTTAAATTTTATAATTAGTATTTCTGATTTACCCAAATTAATAATAATAAGTTTGTTACTGGCAAACCAATGTAACAATTGCTTCAAAACTATGACGTGACATTAATACCTTGTGATAAATCTCAACTGTTTGTGGTTTGTAACAAAAAGATCCCTCGATTAATTATTTGTTATCACCGCGTTTAAGACTTCATGATTTGTATCCCCGAAACTGCAATATTAGCATCTTCAGCAGATAATACCGAAAGTCCGCTCACACAATATTGTAGATCGTTTACAAATACAGTGAAAAGAAGTGGCCCAAGAATTGATCCTTGCAGTATACCGACAGTGAAAAATCAATGAGATGACGGATATTTTTCATTTATACCATCCAACGCATTTTTAAATCCAACAAATTGTTTTCGTTTTTTAAATAAACGATTTCGTGCAATAAGTAATGACTTTTTACACTCTTATCTCAAACACACTGCATCGGATCACTGCTCACCTAACACTAAAGTCCATTCACTTTAAGAACATAGTAGATACTGCCAAAATTTAACTCGATTAAATAATGACTGGTAATTTGGACGTAAAATGTCAATTTTATTACAACCTTTGTCAATTTCTTTGAAAGCAACACTAAATTCTAATGACAAAATATAAGTTTACGTTTATTTCAGTTTATTTAATCCAACCAAAAAAATGGAAATAATTTAACCAATTAATTAAAATATCCTTTTTCCATACAGCCGTTGGCATTTTTTCTGTCCTTACGGAATAATATGGTGCATTATTCATTGCAATAACACAATTTGGTGGTTCTAAATCTACTCTGTAAATACTTCACCATTTATTTCCATTACAAAAACGTAACGATCAGTGATATTTCATTTTATCCAACATAAATTTCGTATGCACAGACGGCTTTTTTCATCGTGTGTAATTTTGCCTTACGTGTTAGCCAATAGCAAACGTCCAAAATAGACGGCTATCTTGGCCAACGCTATTTTCCTAAAGTAAATGATGTATAGGTTGATTAATTTCCGAATTAATCAAACTGCTGTGAGGTAAGGAATGATACGATGCAGTGTGTTATATACTCTAAAAGGCATACATGGGGCGTACGCAAAATGTGCGGTTTAATCGGGTTGGTGGTATCCAGTTCATAGGTTCTGTAATGTTTACTATCCCGCAGTTCTTGGAATCTTTACTCTTAATGTACAATTTAACTTTGCCTTTTTTATTGCCTAACTTTCGTTCCGGATATTATAGAACCAGTCGATTGGACCAATTGGAAAGCGGAGATTCTCCTAGGCAGCACGCCACAAGACCGAGCAGTCTACCTTACAAACCAGTCGGCCAGAATGGCAAAAACGGAAAAATAGTACCGCAAAGAAGAGCCGTTTCAACATCGGTCAACCGAAAACCGACACCTACACAGTCACAAACACCAAAGTGAGTGTGACAAATTCTTTTCGATAGTATCCCCGACCCAAAACGGCACTACGTTGTTTTCTTCCGCTTTATTACAGGGTAGTAAGAACCCTGTCGCACAGACTACCATCGGAGAGCGGTCATTTATCTTTTAACGAAGGAGAAAAGTTAAAGGTCGTACTAGAAGTGGACGAGCAATGGTTGCTCTGTTGCAGAGACGGACAGAAAGGGCTCGTACCCAAGTCGGCAGTGATAGCGGCAGATACGACTCGATTTTGAAACTAGTGTGCAGTCGACGGGTTTCAAGGAACCTCGCTCGACTCCGTGTTCGCGCAGACTGGGAATTGTGATCATATTAGGGCTGAATTTGCCGCGTCAAGTCAAGAGTATTATAATTTTTTACATATATATCGTTGCTGCTTGTTGTTATTATATTTATTGATGATGATAAAGAAAAATTGCGAGGTTGATGAACGTAAGAGACATATAAATAAGTAAGTTTGTTACATTATTATCAAATGTTTTTGCTTTTTTCGTTTTGGCGCAGTAATAATAATGGTAATAACTTTGTTTGGGTTGATTTAAATAGTTTCTTTTTGTGTACTTAGCGCTGTCATGGGAAGCACGACAAAACAAAACAATTTTTTATTGCTCCGAATACGTACACTAATTTTACACGCATAAATGCACCAAGGATTTTAATTTCCTTTCCAATACTATTTCTATTAATCACAATTCACTACAGTCCTTCCAACATTTCGTGACGACAGTTCGATAGTAATACTGCGTGGAGTGCGATGGAGATCATATTGGTAAGAGAGAGAAAATTACCCCGGCTTGCAAATGCAGGAGTCCACTTTTTAATCACATCTACTTCCCTTGAGTGCATAGTAGGAGAGTGGAGTAGTTTGCACCAATAACATCTCATACTTATTTTACGTGCTACAACATCCCCATTTTTTTCTTGGAAATGCAAGTGATTAAAAAGTGGACTCTCTGGTTATTATACAAAGCCGTACAAGAGATTGATACACTTTCAAAATATAAACATTTTGACATCGACATTTGTATTGAAATATCATTTTTTATCAGTTTCTGATTTATTTATATTGGTTAAAACACATCTTTATTACATATTCATTTACATAAGTATCAAAAAAATTCTCTACAGAAATACAATAATTTTCTCCGAGTCCCAGAATTCAGCAGATATTAAGACATTGCTAATAATCGACTTTAACGATTAACCCACTCAATGACTGTATCAAGAAGATATTTCTACAGCAATAGTTGATAATAAAGATATCTCCACCGGTAGGTATTTATTTGTTGCTGCGAAACACACTTGTCACGGGATGTTTGATGCACTACTTTGTACTACGCTTACAATTTGGAAAATTTCTAGCACTTCTCTTATGCTTAAATCCTCTACTTAGTACACGATATTTATTTATTTTCACGTATTTAGTGGTGGTTGGGTTCTGATTATTGTAAATCTTCCACATAGAATTGAAACTGTACCTCCTTTGATGTTGGGTATATTGTCGCCAAAACAACACGATATGCACGCGAAAAACATTCTGGTGGTTGTATCTATCTTACACTTTAGTATTACGAATATATTCTTTTTAATACATTCCATGTTTCTTTACGTATCGCTTGTGTTACCTGTGCTAATTCCAAATAACAACATAACCTATCCGATTTGTCCCCATCACAATTTATAGGTTATAACAGTAACAACGCAGTCAACACAAGCAATTGTAGCGTAGCGACATCTATTAGTTTGTGGTGCAGGTGAAGAACAAAACTAACACAACCTTCTCCTTGGAAAACCGTCTTTTTTTAAAAGTAACTCTCTTTCTGTTCGCACCGAAACAATGCAGTAAATAAAGCTGTGTAACCCATCTAAAACATCCTAGTTCTTATATCGCATTTCCTTTGCATGCTAACATGAGAATCACAGCTTCGATACTGCATAAGACGCACTGTAAATTAGTGATTCGTTTATATCAGGAAATTGATGGATACCTCCCGCCACATCGTGTCACACGAACGTGTAACGCAAAATGTGGTAGATTTACGTGTCGGAGCCCAATCGTTGCAAGTGGAAAGCGCATCTTTATATCGTGAACCGGGTATTGGGATCAATACCAATTGGATTCAAGGGTTTTAAATGCGGCAATCGATTCTCATTTTAGGCATTAATCATAGAAATCGCCCGAAAGAAATAGCGTTATTGTTTCTGTCGTGTTTCCGTGCAAAATATTTTGCGGAGAATAGAAAATTATGCGAATAAAATAGGTTTTATTTGTATATTGTGATATATATAAATATTGGTTAAATCGTTCTAATAATATACATTATACATGTATACAGGATGTTCCAAAGAATATTAAATAATTGCTAATAATAACTTTGTAATTTGAAGAATTCTTACAAAAATGTCTTAGACAATGTTTCTTTAGGAATTCTAAAGTATAACGTACTATTACAACTTGCAACAAAAGATTTTAAATATACGGGTGATACAGTGATAGATAGCATAACAATAACAAATTTTATAATCGGTGACAGGAAATTGACGAAAGGATTAATTAACATCAGTTGCAATAGTGTCCTAAGTATTGCCATAACTAATCAATTATTTAAAAGAAAAACTTGAGTAAAAATAAAAAAATATCTCTTCGCACACAATTATGACTATCAAGTCATAATTGTGTGCGAAGAGATAATAATTATATTAGTTTCTTCTATTTTATTACTACGACAACCACTTTATCATTTTTTAAATTATAACCGTATTGTTTTAATTTAATTCAATTCGACTCAGAAATCTTCATCGGGGAAAACCTAATTTTCATTTTGAATTCTGAGTCATTATCATTTAAAATTATGGCAGACTAATAAAAAGTGGCAGTGGAAAAGAAACACTAAGTAAAAACAGACGTTTAAAAAAGAAATGCTTGATATTTTTGGAACACCTGTATATATAAATATGTATATGTACACAAATATATATATTATATATACTGAAAAATATTAATAACTAACTGCGTAAATATCTAGTATTGTAAAATTGTAATCAAAACAACAAAAAGTGTGAGATAATATTTGAGATAACAAACAGCAGTGTAAAAATATCAGCTACTACAGGCCGATTAAAAGAAAAAGCTTCCCGTCTTATTATTGTAACAATTATTTTGTTTAAGAAAAGAAAATACTATTAACGATCTGATCATCTCTTACTAAAAATTGTATCAATTTTATGTTTATTTAATTTATATCTTTACCGAATGCTCTTATCTTTATCCTTTCATACCCTAAAGAGATATTATTAACTATTATATATGTATATATTGACGCTTCTTGTGATTTTTTGTAAATAATGAACCAAAGTTGTAAAAGCTAGCGAATGATGAGCTTTTGTTTTTTAAGTTTATTCGATATCCACACACACACACACGATATTGATGAATTTGAAAGATACGTCGTGCTATTACCATATTCTTACCTTACTGAGTTATAATATATACCATTTCTGCACGTGACATTTATTAGTTAAGTTGACTGACATACCTGTAATTTAATTTTACCCAGTAACTCGCTCTGTATTGTAGAACTTTTCTTCTTCGAATAGCCGGGTGCCATATGGCCGAAAGTGTAATAATCATAATGTTTTTTTTAAGTGCGGATGTTATTTTTTTGTATTTTTTCTCTTGTATAAAAATAAAGTTTACCTGTAATATTTATCTTAGGATTAGCCAGTGATTTAAACATAACGATGTATTAGAATATTTAATAAATGAATTTAAAAAAATACAATTAATTGATTAATCGATTCTGGACCCCTATAAACGCTTGCACAATCACCAAGTGCACATTAGTGGTGAATCTTAGGCATGTCTATTAAATTGGCAAATTAAATCTGCTTGAATCTCTCAGCTTTGCCAAATAGTATGTTTAAAAATTCTACCATAAGGTTGGTAACGGTAAAGAGTCGTAAGTGAAAATACGTGGTACTTTTTGAAAGGACTTGTTCTTGCTAAAACAATTTTAAAAATATATAATTATGGACGAAACTATTTTTCATTCTTATTAGCCTAATTCAATTTCTTCATCGCTACTACTGAATAACAGCATATCCATAGACTGCATAGATTTCATTATAATTTCTAAACAATTCTCGAATACAAAATATCGAAAACAAACGCCACACGGATCTGGTAAACTTTAGACATAACCAGAACCTAACCTAGCCCGTAAATTTACCGCTAAAATATCTTGGTTAGTTTGGCAACACCGTAAACTACCAATTTTAGGAAGCCGGGTTTAATAAACACAGATTTTACAGAAATTGGTGATTTGTGAAACGCAAACCGAATTTAAGGTTAGATTCAGTTGATTTTTTAAACATAATAAAACTTGCTGAAATACTGAATTTACCAGTGATCTACTAATGAAAAAAGAAACTAATAATTTGATGTGTCATATTTGGCCAAAGGAGGCATATACAATTATTAAAATGCACTGGATACATTATATTTATCGACGAGAAGTATTTACTAACATTAAAAAAAACTACAAAACTATTTTTACGATAACTCTTCATCCTGATTTCTTTTACATCTCTTTATTAACATATACAATAGATACTACCTATTCAAAAATGTATAAAAAATTATCTTAATCGATAAAAAGAAGAGCATTCATTTCAACGCTGGGTACTCTTAGCGATTTGCTCTTTCAATACGAGAATGCTATTCCTCTGCTCCGGCGGAAGAAGGCCGATTTGTTCATCGGACAATTGTAATACTTGCATAATAAGAGCAGCCTGAAAGAAAGATATAATTTCATATAACCGATGCGTAATTAGTAAAAGTAAATGACTCACCTTCTCCTGGTCCGAAGCACCTGACGGTCCGATATTTGGCGACATTCCAGCGGTGCCTCGGAATGGACCAGAAGGCGGAGGAACACCGACTGGAGCGGGTACCGGTTGCGGCCTCACTACCGGAACGGGAACAGTCTGAACTGGAGGTACTGAAATATGCGAAAAATAAAAAAAGAATTTAGTAAGTAAACGTCGTTTTTATAATTCAATCACTCGCTTACTTATAGGTTTCTGCCGAGGATCTACTCTCGCCTGTTGTCTCGGATCGTTAGGATAGTTATTACGGGGATCACGATTGTAACTGAAATGGTAGTAAAACAATATGTAAAAATATACGAGTATAGAAAATTTTCATTTTGGATGTCGAAAGTTGTTGGCAATACTGCAGTCGGTAGTGCGTAGTCCCCATCACGTACATACATTGCGGTGGCAACTACGACGGTCTTTTTATACATATGTTGCGCTCCTATTAGCAGATGTGTAATATTCAAAAATGGGATTTTAGCGGCAAACAATCCCTTAAAACAGTTTACACGTCCCTGAGATACCTTTTAAGAAAAAAAGGAATTCCTACGCCGTTTATAATAAATTCAAAAGCACATATTTAAAATACCATCAGAACACGTGTATAAAAACAAGTTTCTTATGTGATTTTTTGGGCGAGGAGGTAAATTGCTATTTATAGCATGACAGTGAAGTGAGTTTTGAACATTTTCGCAACTATTATCACCAAACATCTTTAATAATTCTTAGAAAAGTCGATACATCCACATGAAATTTTTCAAATATGTGCTATTTTCAATGTATTAGGCTGTAAAATACAATGACTAATCCACACATTAATGGCGTAAGAGGCCTTGATTTGCCTCAAAGAATTAAAGTTAATATGAGCCAACAAAAATAGGGCAATTGCATCGAAGTCGTCTACAACTAAAGCAAAAAAACTACGAGGACTTACAAGAGCTCTTAAAAATGTCTTTTCATCAGGCAGTCATAATTTCTGAATAAGGATAATACATACTTAAGATTTTTACTCTTTTATATTGTAGAAGAGACTACTGATTTAATTTTTTGTATTTCTCAATAAAAAAAATATGGAAAACAAAATTGTTTCAGACATTATTCACGTAATCAAACAGATAAAATATCGTAACTGTTAAAATTGCCAAAAAATAATATAATAAAACGCTTTAAAATTATCAGTGCATTCTTTTTTTAAGACAGTCACGCAATGAACGCTATTGTCGCGGCATCTCGTGGCAATTGTTCAAAGCTTAGTTTTAATGGTAAATGCGCGCTCAGATTGGTTCCGTGAAATCTGCGGATAAAAACTACATGCGCGCTCTGATTGCCTCCTTGAATTTACTAAATTAAAACTGCTCCTATTTCCGGACGCTTCTATTCGTTCCAGAAAGCTCAAGAATAAAATTTACCGGAAGGAACAACTCCGAACGCGAAGCGACAGTGTCGCCTAGTACCAATTTAAGACACTCTCACAATTGCCAAGCGACCGTAGATATCGATGATGTACACAGTCCCAGATCTGGTTAGCAATATAAGCAACGTTACCAACCGAAGTAATTTAAGTTGGCTACATTTTTTATCACGTGATTTTTCACGTCGTACTTTTCATACATACTTTTCACCAACTGGTGGTAGAGGGTTCGGCAACTGTCCAGGCAACGTCCTCATATCCTGATCACCAATGTTGCGAGTCATTCTGGGGTCTGCGGCTCTCAAGTCCAAAGATCTTAAATCGACATCTTGCCCTAAAATCGCAGATAGAATACAGACGAAAGCATACTTTACCCCGTTACAATTACAAGTAAGTACCTGAGAATACGGGCCCCGATTGAGAATTGGTATGAACAACGGGTGGTGGTACGGGTTGAAATTCTTGCCTAGGCGGTGGTTGAACCGGCGCTGGTATAGGGTGTAAGTTGTTATTGATGGGAACTTGCCCGATTATAGGTTTTTCGTTGGGCAACAACGGAGCTGGTGTGGGAGTTTGAGGATGAAGCATACTCTAGATAATTTGTATATAATATATAATCGTATAATAGAACAGACAATATTGGACTAAAACTATATGATTCGGATTTAAATCAGGAATTTTTAGAAGATCCAAAAACAACTCCGCTCAATAAATACGTTTTTTTAGGAACATAAACATTAATATTCCTAAAATATATATTGCTGTGCGGCCGTAAACAGTTCCTGGTAAAGAGGTTGTTTACGTCTACGCATAAAGAAGCGCGTCCATGCAGTAGGGCATTATCGCGAACGTTCTAGGCGCAGTACAATCTAGAAAATGTCTAGAACCGACTGTTAGCGAATATAAGAACGGGCCAAATGCGCGTCGTGTCAGTCATAATGATACGGGGCAGAAAAACCCACAAGAAGCATTAATAAATAGCGAAAATAAATAAGTCCGTTAACTATTGCAGGAAATCATTGGTATAGTTTGTTAGTATTTTTAAAAAAACTTACGCAAGCACTTTGGGGATCCACTATCTTCATTACCACTTGGGCTTGTAGAAGGGCATAGGCGAGCTGTGGATTTTGCAACAACATATTCCTCGCTTCAGCAGGATTATTCTAAAATAAAAACCAAGAAAAACGGTTACTTTTATAATCTTACCCCCAGACATATACCTTACCTGTATACATAATTTCATTTGTTTCATCAATTCGAACATCTGCTCGGGCGGTAAACTAGCCACCGCTTTACTGATAGCTTCCGGAGCCTTCTCGGCCTGTATCGGCTCCCCGTAAGGATTCTCCACAGGCGGCTGATTCAGCAAGTTCTGCATCTCCATTCTCGATTTTTCCGTACAGGCATTATCCACTCTCAAGTTGCGACCGCCTATTTCGTATCCGTTCAAGTTCCGCATGGCGCTGAGAGCCGTCTCTTGGTCTCGATATTCGCAAAAGCCATATCCTTTCGGCTTACCAGTCTCCCGATCGAAGACCAACCTGAAATGATGATGCGTCAATCGCAATTGTTAGTTCAAAATGTTTTTTTTTTTTACTTGAATGATAGTACTTGTCCTACTTCGCCGAATATATCTTTTAGTTTCTCTTCTGTTGCTTCGTAGGGTATATTACCGACTGAAAAGTGTTACCATAGTAGTGAATTTTATGAAAAATTAAATAATCGCTTACCGAAGACGGAACGCATGGATTTATCCATGATATTAGCATCTAAACTGTCCATTGTTTTTTCTATATTTGATATATCCAGATAGAGTTGATTATTAAATACAATATCACGATACCCGACACAACAAACAAAACTTAAAAGCACAATTTGACATTTTCATACCAACACCCTAAATTAAAATAACTAAATAAAAACTAGACGTATTCAAATTTAATTATACATAACACAACTATATTTTGTAAGTAAATGAATAATGGATACGAAATATTGATATAAAAAAGTATCATATAATAAGAAATATCAAATATAGATAATTTTATATGTAAAATTACAAATGACACCACTAGTGGCACACCAATTTAGGAAAATTTGCTTTTATAAGTTTCCATCATGTTTCTATTTTGATCTAACCTCTACCAATTTGAATTTTAGTATTTTGGGCATTTCGTATTTATTCCATCTTTTCAAACGTGAAATGTCTCATTGCATAAAGCAATTGGAAGAAAAAGTAGTCGCTACAGAAATTGATTTGTTAGTATGGAGCGACCGTATGGATCTTGTCGCTATATCAAATACCAAAGGTATTTATTACCTCAAACAATTTATTGAACAAGAATCACATGTAAAAATACATTATGAAATAATAATTTTAGGTGAGGTTGCTCTACATCGTCTAACATGGGCGAGGGCTGTTAATTTAGCCCCTTATAAAGAGGGGATTACCGTAAAAGGCCTTGCCTGGAAGCCCGATGGTAAAATAATAGCTATCGGTTATAGTACAAGTAGGTTTCTAATCTCGCCATCACTTTTAACTTAGTATAATATCTATTTTAGGTAGGGTAGTGTTAATGAATGTAGAGAATAAAGTGATAGTTAACAAATTAGATGTAAGTGGGGAAATCTCATATATATATTGGATTAAAGAAAAATATCAAAATAAAAATGCTAAACTAACTTCTGATCAGGAAGAACAAACGGATTATATGAAGTACTTGGTAAATACTTACGTTTTTTTATCAGTTTGAAAATCGAAGTTTTATATTTTATTTCTAGGATAATTCGGCTGTATTTTTACCTGACCCTCCTCCATTATCAAATTTCGGGTCGTCAAATTCAAACGAGGAAAGTGTTACTGTCCCTTGGCAAAAGCAATCCGAATTGAATATGTTGGTGATTGGTACAATGGAAGGTCTTATATATATGAGTTTATCTGGTTGTTCGCCATGGATAATTTTTAACCTCAGCCAATATTTGGGGTACCGTTGCTCGATTCTAAGCTTACTATTTTCGGAGGAATTAAACTTATTGCACGCGACGATCAAAGATGAATTTGGAAACGTTAAAATTGCCGTTATAAAGACATCGATATTCAAGACTCACACGAAAGAGCTCTTTGCCGTATCGACGAAACACGAATGCTTGACTTCGTTGCTTAATTACGTTTCGAATACCATATCTGTAATAAAGGAAACGTGGGAGAATATTTTGCTGGAAATGGACGCGAAATTGTCGAAATACGCTGCAAAAGTTCCCGAAGGTACACTGGCGACAGATTTCTTGGATTTATTAATGTTCGGGATAACTACCGAGCATATGCAGGAGTTCTTGCTGCACGATCTCACTAAGAAGGGGTTGGAGAAATTCGGTCAAACGATCGAGATGAGTTACGCCAATATACAGAAGCTGTTGTTGAAGAATGTAACAAAAGTTGGACAGAATATTACTTATCATTTAGCCGAGTTGAGAGGAATGGCTCGATTTGAGTACCGATATCAGGTAAGTTTGTTCAGTTATTGTACGGTTGCGAACATTTGATTTTGTACAGTTTACGTTTTAACAATTCAAACGTCAGATAAGATAAGATAAGAAGAAATTAAACAAAGCTAAATAAATAAAATTTATACTAACTTAATAATAAGTGGTAGCGTTTGTGTTTTGCAACAATAGTCCATTCGTTTTAAGAATACAGCGTTGCGAAATATAGGAGAAAATACGTTGGCATGTGATTGCCTGAAATTTGCGACAGATTTACGCAGGCGAAACAAATATTTCACGCAATGAATATATGTTGGATAAAATGAAATATCATTGATAACCACTTTTTCTATGTTTAGTATTTGTCAAATTCATCGTTTTCATTATTTTCTAATAATACTAATAACATTGTGTGTGGTGTTCTGTGTGGTGCATATCTCCCAGAGTGCTACGTCTGACAATATTTTCCTTCGTAGTTTTCTGCTGAGGATGGCATCTTAGTTGTCGAAATACGTATTCAGAGTTCTTTACTCATCAAGGTGGTAAGGGTGTTTTTTATTTTTTCCGTGTTCGAGTACTTCGTACGCTTTAAAAACACGGCCAAATGCAACAGGATAGTTTTAGGTTATGTTAGGTATCTGCCCTAACTGCCTTGCTGGGTGTATGAAACTTGTGCTCAAGCGTCTTGTTTGAACATATCCATTAGTTTTAAAGCGTCTCTGTTCTAATAGACTTAAAAAACGATATTTCCCGTGTTCCAGCATTCGACCAGTGACGTTCGTACGCTTTAAAAAAACACGACGAATATTCCCTTTGTATATTCAAAACAAGCGGAAATTTAAAACGACATTGTTACTGTTTTTAGTTGAAGCAGAGACTGTACGAAAGCGAATGTCCGTAACTGTATAAATAGACATGTAAATATACGAATTTATAAAATGCATATTGCATTTCAGGCAAAGGTTATGTTTATTTTATAATAATCGTCAATAATCTTTTTTTTTTTTTTTCAAAAGTAGGCGATTATAGAATTACTTTTAATTCGTTATCTAGCGGTTATACAATGTCGCAGACATCATATTGTGATAATATAAGTACTTAAAATGTTTTAATGACAGATCCATCAATTATATTGATCGATAATCATAATTGCGTGACGTAGAAATTCATTATAATTACCAAAAAGTTATCATTCAATGAATATCCATCCTAGAGTCTACAACAACACAAATAAGGTAAAATAATTAAATCTATTATGAATATATGTGCAGTGTATGTTTAAAAAATAATAAAATATAAAATGCAGCATTTATCACTAAAAGAGATCGAATTCGATACTAATCAAACTTTGATTCAGCTATTCCAGGATGACATTAAAATGGGGAATTGCAAGTGCCGGAAAAATATCTCACGATTTCGTTGCCGCAGTGCACACATTACCTTCAACAGACCATGAAGTATCAGCGATAGCTGCTCGTAGCCTAGAAATTGCCAGCAAATTCGCGCAGATACACAATATACCTAGGTACCACGAGGGATATGAGAATTTGGCTGTCGATCCGGACATCGATGTCGTCTATGTGGGGGCGATACACCCGAAACATTACTCGATCACGAAAATGATGTTGGAGCACGGCAAGCATGTGTTGTGCGAGAAGCCTTTTACGATGAACGAAAATCATACCAAGGAACTGTTGCAACTCGCCAAGAGCCGCAATTTATTTCTGATGGAAGCGGTTTGGTCGAGGTGCTTCCCCATTTATTACGAATTGATAAAGCAAATCGAGTCCGGGGTTATCGGAGAAGTTATTTACATAAACGCCTGCCTTGGATTTCCCCTGCAAAATGTACCACGCTGTGTGAATAAAGAGCTCGGTGGTGGCGGTATTATGGACGTCGGTATTTATCCGACACAGTTCGTACAATACGTGTACAGAGGTTTGAAACCGATAAAGTTCGTCGGAGGTGGTCACTTAAATGAGCACGGCACGGATGACACTGCCGCAGGAGTTTTCGTCTATCCCGACAATAAAATTGGGATCGTATCTTGTTCAACGAAAGGTCTTCTACCGAATGAAGCCATCGTTGTTGGTACAAAAGGAACGATTCGAATTCCAACCTTTTGGTGCCCATCGAAGATGATAACACCGGAGAAAACCATCGAAATGGAATTGCCGAAGCCAAATTTACCATTGAATTTCCACAACGGCGGTGGCATGGCGTACGAGGCTGAAGAGGTACGTCGGTGCCTCCAGACGGGTTTGCTGGAAAGTCCACGCATGCCTCATTCCGAGACGCTCCTATTGAGTCAGATGTTAGATCGTTTCAGACAGGAAGTTGGAGTAACCTATGAGGAAGATATGTAATTCTTTTTTCGTTTTTGTTTCAATAAAAGTTTTGTTTCGGTGTTAAATATTTTTATTATCGTTGGATGATTAACACGACGACAGCCTCACAAGTAAAAAAACTTATCAAGTTTAGAGAACCCCTAAAACAGGTTTATATTCACCGTATAGAAAATATATTAATTGTTGTGACGAAAGGTAACACTATTTTTTCTTCCCAAAATTTTTCATCTAAATTCTCTTCAACCTAAAAGGAAGCCGAATCTATACTTTAAGGGTGGATTTTTTTAGAGTTAAGCGTGATTTGGTAAACTTGCAGAATCGTGCCCCCATTCTCAGCAGTTCGCGGGTATTTTTATTTTTGCATTGACAACGGGTGTGTTCCAAAATATACGTCAAGCGCTGGCAACACCGTTCCAAAATTCATTACAGCACGCTCCGACAGTGATGCCTAATGACGTCTTTAATTTTATCGTCACTTCCTGCTGCGGCTGGAGAGGCGAGGAAGCTGCAGCATTAAAATGGCAGCTATAGCTTACAAAAGAACGTTTTAATCGAGGCCGAAAATAATATAATAATATTTTATCAAAAGAAGATAGTCAAAGAACACGAAATAATATAATGTATAACAGGCATACCTATATACAAACAAATTTTTATTAAAAAATTAATTATTTCTAATTAAAATGTAATTTATAGTCTCGTTATTGCTCTCGACATGCAAGCCATAAGGCAATCGAAAATATAAACGATCGGCGAGGAAATATCAGATGCAGGTTCAGAAACGACTCTCTTAATTAACTTGTATAAAAAAATAACATTGATAAATTCAATTACCAAAAAGCAATGCTGGAATAGGAAGAAATGGGAGAGGCAGGATATGAAATATCGGTGTAAACTGTTCAACAAAAAGTCAGTGTTTGAAAAGAACTGTGCTTCTGATTATAATAAAAAGTCTTCTATTGTAGGTTAAATTATTTTCGCTACAAGCACTCAAAATAACGTTCTAATTTCAAACTTGTATTCCAACTAATCGCATGACTGTTTAAATTGGAACACTGTTGGTAGCATGCCTTCATGATGTCATATTTAAAGTGCTGTCGGTAATTTTGAAACACGCAACGTTCCCTATTTTTGAGCGCCTTCTGCACATGCGCCAGAATAAATTTGAAATAGGAGCACGATTCTTGCAAGATTACCCGCTATTTTAACGTATATTATCAGGATGCAATTACATTAATACATTGTCAGAAGTTGCCGCAAAGTTAATTAATATTATAAACAAAACAACAAACAGGAACATACAGGTAATTTTTGAAATAGTAATATATACAGGAACAGCGAACAAACCACGTAACAGCCATATAAAGACCAGTACCGATAGTCAACTGTTTTACTTTTTACTGTCAACTGTGTTACTGTTTTCCCCTTAAGCTGCACGCGTAGTCCAGGTAAATTGAGGGCCATTGCACCTCAATTATTATCGTTGTCATTATTGTTGCTATTATTGTCACGATTGTTGATGCTGCTACTAGGCTGTCTACTATTTTCATAAACAACTTCTTTTTTTGATATGTTATATGCTAATGGATATATCGAGCTTTGCCATACTAATGCGTCACCCAGTACGTGTAGATCTCGCAATGAAACAGCCGACTTTTGACAGCGATAATGTTTAAAAAAAACATACCGGCATAACCAAATACAACTTCACATTCAGCAAGTACATAGTAATGTCAAATCTAGTGACATTTCGTCCGCGTAGGATTTCTTCCATTAGAGCGTTGCCAGTTGCATAGATAAGGTAAGTTGTCAACATATATCTGTCAAACCATATGATATGTTTTACGATGCGTGGCAACCATGCCATAAAACGACGAAATATCAACAGTCGGTTGTTTAATTGCAACAACTATAACAATTCATTTTTAATAAACACAAACTGTGCGAAATATCTACCAATCCCCTATTTTCCAATCGCTAATGACAATTTTAACTCTTTATTTTTTATCTTTTCCAGATTTTAGGTCTAAATGAAGACGACATTACGGAAGCAATATTAGCATCGGGAGCGTTCTTAAATAAAAGCGGCGAAATGCAGCAGATCATTAACACCTCCATGATAAATTACAAAGCGTTCTTCCGTTGGCTCTACTCCGCCATCATTCACCTCATAGACGAACAGGTGCCCCCGGAAATCCCCAAAATGGCCCAGCAAGACGTAGCGCATATAACCGAATTTCTATTGAACTTCGACAACATTGGTACTGTAAGTTCGCCGGACGGTACCAAGAAACCGAAGTTCGTCATGGAACAATTGGGGCAGTACTTGGTGGACGCGCCACTAAAGATACCGTCCGATATAGAAATTAACGAATGGAACGCTTTCCTGAATCAAAACGAGTGCATCAAGAATCACTCGACTGTAATCAAACATTTTAAAGAGAGTTCGTTAATACAGCAGTTTAATATGTTAAAGAAGTGCGTTTCGAACGTTTTCGATAAGCTACAGTTTTCTATTGTGCAGGAGTTTGAGCCTCTACACGTTTTAAATGTTCTAAATCTGAATCACACGCCGCTTAAAATTACGAATATATCCTCCGGACCTTCCACAGTATTATTCGGAATGCTCGCCGGTGCTGTGCCGTCTCCGAATTTCTATTTTCTAGAAATAAATACCGCGGACGAAGTTAAAATAAAAGGCGGTACAGTATTCGTTCCTCAACATCAAGAATCGGAATTGCATGCCGAAAATTATGACGTTCTCGATATACAATTCTATAGCACTAATCTCTTATCTTTGTTACTGCAAGATCGCGCTACCGCCAGAACAGCGGCCCTATATCAATGTCCGGTCGTCGCTCTTCGGGACAAGATAGCCGATGTTAACATTAACACTTCGATTTACGAACAGACTTTGCCGAGAATCAATACGAACGCTTTGGGAAATTCGGCTATAAAAACGTTAGATGGACTTAGTGCGTGCGGATTTGCCGTTTCTGGATTCAGAAATGTTTCGGTGGTACTGGCCGATAATAAACGCATAGTTAGGATATACGAAATGGAGGCGGAAGAAGACGAAGAGGAAGACGCCGAAATGACCAATAGTACAGTTAGGGAAAGTGATATCAGCATGCCGGAAAATAGCGATGGAGATTAAAATTAACAATACGTACATATATGTACACATGCCTAATACAGTGACTTGAAGTACAAGTCAAGGCCACGTGACCTGACTTCGTTAATAAAAATAATAATAATTTATTACGCAACAGCTTACCATTTACAGGGTAAGGATGCAAATCAATGGTGCCGTGATACATACATATACAATATAAGTATTCTGAAATAACTAAACAATTAAACAAAAGAAAGAGAGAATAAAAGAAAATATATAATTGTAATCAATTCAATCTGAACCCACTATTCACCGGTGATGCGTTGCCGAACGCATTGCGAAATGTTCCAATCGCTTGCAACCCCATCTAGGGGACAGCGGTCTGATACATGCCAGCAAAACTAACGCAATAGGGCCGGTAATTCAGTACACTACACGCTCGGTGTCAGTACCGCTAGAATAGCTGCGTTCTTTCGTTGATAACTGCTAATCACGATCCTTAGATCTTGATCTTATAATCAGGATTCAAATAATGTTACAAAAAACAACACCTGCATTTAGACTTGATTCGGATAACTAAAATCTCTAATAATAACAAATATATTGATATACTTCGCTTGCAATGATTACCTATAACTAAAACATGTTAAATTACAACATAAAAATACTTGTGTTGCAAAGCTTTATTCTCACAAAAATATGTATAATTTTACTTTTTCATTTACTCAGTTCCTAAAATGCAAGTCCTCAACATGTGTTTACACGAGCCGGATAACCTCAAAATCAAAACGTAAATATAAATCAAACACGATTGCTTTATCGAATCACAAAAAACCATTTGATCCAGAAGGGTTTAAACAAAACATTGCCCTACGAAAGGACGTGAACTGATCGAATCAAACGTGTTTGGATCCACTTTTATAGCGCGCAAGAACACAACTGATAAAAAATGATTGCGTATGTTGATTCCAGAAACGACTTAACCAAATATATATAATGGCTTAACACCTCATGTGGGGTCACGCCGCCGAAGCTTTCTAGATCCTTTTTCCACTTGGGATGGATCAGCTCAAAGTTTTTCTGCTTTCTCCCTCTACGCTCTCCTGTTCCTAGTTTTCTCCTTCCAATGTGCTACTCCTGCCCTACTGAGGTCCTCCTTAGAAACGTCAAAAATTGCAAAAGAACCGATAAAATGTCACTGCGGGTCCGTTAATAAAGATATTGAAATTGTATTAAATTTTACATTTAATTTGTTTTTCTTAATAAATTTATGTGTAATGTGTATAGAAGAAAATAAAAAAAAAATTAACAAAGAAGCAACGAAATGCAAATATTTTAGAAATTCTAATTTCATTGTAAATCTCAATCCAACAAATTGAGACCTCAAGGATTGTAGTTTGTTGAAATCGTGTTACGGAATATTTTATTTGAATCTCTTATTTTTACACGTTGAATATATTTAAGTTGGTAGCATGGTTAGTAGCAGTAGTAGGGAGAGATACAATATGATTGGCATGTCTGAAGTTTGCAGCAACATTGTCTTATTTGTTATATATATATTTGTTTGTCTTTTTCTTTAATTTACTGCAACTTCAGACATGACATTCATTTTTCCTCTCTTGGTAAATGGTAGGGAATTCAATGGAAGCAAAACAGTTATTTAAAGATTTTCTGTGTTTATATTTAAGAGGAGTAGCGAAAGGGTGGATATAACACGTGGTAGTCCAAAAATAATCAGGATTTGCCATTATAATATTTAACTTTAGTACGTCACAACTTTTTTTAGGAATATGTGAATTTACCACATCTGTAAATTGTACGACCTTTTATTTTGAATCTATATTACTTTAAAAACGCTGCAACTATATACACGTTCCTAGGTGCCGTTTGATGACTAATCTGTGAAAATTGCCGAAGCAGCTTTGATATGCATAAGTTGTTTATTGATTGGCGTTAATCTTTTTTTTTTTTATTGTACAAGATGGTTACATCGATAAATTATAATACTTCAGGCGTACATTGGACGAAGTTTGAATTTTTTTAATCAACATAACAGGGATATTTGATTATAGTAATAATACTAATTAACATTATACAATATACGCCTAGTTTTGGTGTTGAGACGTTTATCGAAGGACCAAGATTTCATAATCTTGGTATGCGATTTCTTCACCGCCAAATGGGATGTAACATGATCCGTGACTAGGATGAACCTAGGAATTTTATTTTATTAATTGTTGGCTGTTGAGGTTTAAAAATGAAAAAGTAAATACAGAGATTTCATATAGAACTCAAACCCACGTGAAACCAGTGTAATTTTGATTGCATATATTAGTTTAGGTTGGTAACACGGAATTACCACCATTTATCACTAAAAATGTATACGTATAACCCTTGTATATACATACATAGTAAGCTCATACAATGCATTTATTTTCGCCCAAGTGTTCTGTTTGTAAAAGTTGAAAAATAAAATAAGTGATACTTACCGCAATTTTCGATCCATTTTTTGAGTTTTTCCTTCCGTGTTAACGGAAAACGATGAAAACAACGTCAACTGAATTACGTTTTGAATTATCACATCCTCTATAAACACACTTATTTCCTGACATTCTGTTATAAAAACCTTAAAATTGCACTGTTAACACCGAGTTAAGTATACAGTATTAGCAGTATTAATTGATTTTACCGCCCTTGCACTTGTATATAGCTGTATTTACACAAGAAAAGGACAGAATATATTCTTTTCTCGAGTGGTTTAGAGCCCTGCTTAACTTAAACTAGATCTCGAACTACGAATTCTAGCTCATAGGTGGCCCCTAGATCGACTTTGAGAGGACCGTTGATTTTAGTTTTGGATACTTTCTACAGATGTCTTACTGTCGTTTTGTATCCACTTTTAGGGCGAAAGTATCCCATAAGGACGAGCTTACTATATATATATACATATATATATATATATACAAGGGTATAACGTACAAATAGCGTAGTAATATACATAATATCGACGTATTAGTTTATGTCAAAAAATAATAATTTCTGTATAAATAATGTGGAAAAATCGGTTCGTTAGGTTAATTTTAAACAGATATGGAGTGTTTAATCGAATCTGTAAAATATCATGGTCATTTTGACGCCAATAAGTTAGTTACGTGGGTTTAAATTCTATCGAAAGGTTCTGTACTTTGTACTCACTTTTCCTACAGTATGAGAGCCTTCGTGATGTGCCCGTCCAATATAAAGCAGCTCACCATCTGCCGTTCTACCCCCTACAACGGCATGAGGTGGAACGTTGCCCCCGCTACAGGGTACCCAATCAAATCTTTGCTCGCACAGGACCTAAGCATAATTATGGTTGTGTTAAAAAATCGTTAAGTTTTCCAGAATAAAAGAAAGCTAAATTCCATTCACTTTAAGTACATAGTATATAGGGCTGCAATCGGCGTTCGTATAACATTGCCAAAGTTAAACTCGATTAAATAATGTCAGTTCTATTATAACATTGGTCAATTTTTAATGCAATATGCTAAACAAATAATACAACGACAAACACAAGAAACGTCCAATTCCACTACCAAAAGCAGCCGAAGAAATTTGACAACTGACATTACAATAACGTAGCGATCAGTAATATTTGATTTTATCCAACATAAATTTCGTATGCACAGACAGCTCTTTTCGTCGTGTGTAATTTTGCCTTAAGTATTAGCCAATAGCAAACCTCCACAATATAACCCTATCTTGCCCAACGCTATTTTCATGAAGTGAATGTATAGTCCCCAACATAAGCGTTTTGTTATGATTGCTTAATGTTTAATTTGGTATTTCATATAAACATATCGAAACGATGGAGAGTATATCAAAAAGCAAAAGAATTAATTGAACTAATTAAAAATCTAAAATTGTGTCATCCATTACTTGATACTGGAAGACGGCGATTTCTTTCCCGTCGTAAGCGATGTAGGCGACATTCTTCTCCGGAATTACTTTCGCCGGAATCCAGTCGCCAGCGTGGAAAGCTCGACCAACGTAAATTTGGGTCCCATCTTGATCGATCCCGCCACGAACTGACGTTGAATAAACGCCCGTGCTGGCGTCACAATCCACCCAAAAATATCCTGTAATAATGATAAGCAGACGTTTATTTTTATTACTGATAAAGATTCAAAAAAAGAAAAATAGGCCCAAATTAGCTTTTACCACAAATATAGCTCTCGCAACGAAACCCTTACTTGACATTTGTCATTTTGACGTTCTATTTGCTATTGATAGTTTTCGTATTTTTTAATCATAACCTATCTATATATCTGTCAAACCATACATCCTTTGTAATGCGTGGCAACCATGTCATGAAAAGACGAAATGTCAAAAGTCGGTTGTTTAACTGCAAGAGCTATAGCTTCATATGTGGATATGATTTTCACCGGCCAAGCAATATGTGGTAAGTCTGTAACATTCATTATTATTTTTAAATAGATTTTAAGTTGGTAACACCCTAGCGGTAAAAGTTAGAACTAAGAGAACTGAGATATAAAAATGTGGATATTGACATTGAGATGTTAGAAATATAAAACGTGTATACCACTTTTAATAATAAACAGTGCTATCCATTCAAGTTTCGTTTATTCTATACAACATCAAACATTACAAAGTCTATTTATAGATTTCCGTCCGCCCGCATGTATAGAATCAATAGTCAAGTTTTAACTTTTCCGGATACGGGCTAACGTTCGACCAATAAGAGCGTTTGTTTACATGTCCTATCAAACGAAAAAGTTGAAGTTTCGACAAATACGTATTACCCCCTGTGTTATTCATTCTATATGTATATTTTACATACACATACTTGTGTATTCAATAATATAATAGGTAATTAATAACGTATAAATTATGTAATGGTTTTTACAACAGGAGGAGTATAAAGCATATAATAAATTCGATAAACCGGATAAACTTGGAGTAAAACAGAAACCCTTGGAGGTAAACAGTTGTCACAGAACACCCCCTGACAGCAGTTAAATTCAAATCCACGCGCGTTTGCGCTTGTGCAAAAATTAGGGTAACGGAATTTATAAAATGCCCTTATACGAATAACACACGCTTACGATGATATGCGATATTAACCTTGGAATATTTTTGGCATTTCGTTTACTAAACGCATAACCAAAAAGCACGTGTAAAATGCCCTGATAATAGCTATTTTTAAGCTGAGTTCGTTTATTCAAATAACCTTGGTGACGTCACATGAATCTAGTCTAATCCATGGATTTTAACGCGAACGCACCCTCTGATTACTCCATTGGGTTCAAACTTCAAATACACCGAAGTTTTAGAGCAAGACAAATAAACAAACCTAATGAATTTTGGGTCAAATATTTTGGGCGGAAGTTTGAATCCGCGTTATAAGATGGCGCTTTATAAGAGCATGGAAGACTACGTGTATTACCAACGGCTTTTAGGGGTTAGCCAATAAATTAACTTCAGCGGTTTTCGAACTATCTGTATACCTACTTTTACTTTATCAAAGTGCAAATGAAGAAATAGTTGATATATTTTTCATTCTATTAGTATTCTTTTATCTTAAATCTGTTATAGTTTAGATAAATTATCAGTTTAAATCCACAATTAAAGAAATTATGCAATATAATGTAATTTACATTTTATAAGAAGTGTAAATAAATGATGAAATATTACAAATGCAGTTAATAAACATGAAAAATATTGTTATCTATGTTAACATAAGGCAGATAAAAAAATAAATGCTCTGTTAATGTAGATAATCTTGGGTTTTAATTAACCTTTGGTATATCAGGCGTTACGGCTTACATTAGTGGAATAGTTTTCTAATAGGGTAGGCACCGATGCAGACTAAAGTGAAATGTAATGATAGAATACCGAGAGAAGGTAGACATATATGTTATACCATAGCTGTAAATTTCTGCTGGACCATGTCCGTCGATTAGCCGTTACGTGACGTCACATGACTCGCGCAGCTTGGAGGCTTCCGATTTTGAAACTACTCTATTACTCTTAAATTAAATAAAACGAATAGTATCACGAAATAATAACACAAAATTACTTGTATGGGTGACAATGTACATATTCAGTGCTTTAAGCAAACGTTGCTAAGTAATACAACTTTCTAAAGTACCCAGACATCACGCCCACAGCTTGAGGGTTACTACAGATGGATAGATAAGATAATAGAGGCAAAATAGATATCATCACGAACACATATGCAAATGATTTTCTACTGATATCTTACCATATCCGAAATGTCCATGATGGCTTGGGGGAGGAGCGGTTTCGGGAATTGTTACAGCGTCGTCTGGATTAGGAAAAGTCACCGTATCGTCGGGTTCGGGAAGGGGAACGGGTTGCGGGGGAACAGCCCAGCCCGGGGGGTAAAAATGCGGGGGATGATGAGAGGGCGGTGGAAAGGAGGGATGAGCCATATCCGGGGGATTACCGCCCGGATGGAAGGGTGGGAAATAGTGGGCGTGGTAGCGTCTGGGGCCTTCGTCTAGAAAAAATCACTCCTTACTGATGGGTAAATGTACGGAACAAATCCTAACTTGTACAATAGGTAATAAAGTTGTAACTCACCCGTCATTGTAGCTGTTTATCACTACACTGTAAGCCTGTAAATAACGGTGAAAATTTCATATATATATGGCTCCAAAAAATTATCTCCTAGATAAATATTCACTTAATGATATTTAATACCACGTACCTAATGGTTATCTCTTGCGAGGATCTTTACTTAAAAATAATATAGGATTTCTTGGTGCGGTACAATTAAAAAAAAAGTAACAAAGTAAAAAGTCCGCTACGGAAAAGAAGAGCAAGTTCACATTTTTAAAAACATGTTTTTATTATAACTAGGCCTAGGACATTTTCGTACGCTACAGGTGGGTGACGCAGTTGCACTGAAGCGTATTCCTATATGCACTCGTATTTATATACAGCCGGTGACATAATTATTAGGCACCCCTACGATTTCTCAGTATTATGATGGTAATAAGACAATAGCGGTCTAGTCCTGGTAGTTCCTAGAACTGCAAAAGGTATCTAAAGGAGGGGGAATGACGAAATTTCTCAAATAAAGAACTCGTTGGTGGGAGTATTTTAAAACATTCTTATTATTGATCGACTAGCGTGAAGTGTGTTTGACATTTATTAAAATTGACATTCATAAATCGCACATTACCAAGTATTTTCGAATTGTTCTATCCGTGCGTGTTGTAACATGCCGAAAATTATAACTTTGCATTCAGCAGCATTCTCGCAAGTAGTAATTAGTAAAACCATAAACGTAAACACGTGGCGCTGTCTATGTGCGTCGGGGACCTGATGAGGAATATCGAGACGACTGTATAGTACCTACTGTAAAACATGGTGGAGGTAGAATTATCATATGGGGGTGTATGTCGTTAGTAGGCGCTGGAGAAATGCTTACATGCAGTGAAAGAATGAATTCTACGACCTATACCACCACCCTGGACCAGGTTTTGTATCCGTCAGCAGAGAAATTGTTTGGCATTAATACAGAAGGAGTTTTGTTCCCCCTGTCATACTGCGGCCTCTTCCAACATTTGTGTTATATTCAATATAGATTTGCATATATTACATTTGTTTTATTTTCGCATTGTTCAAACTTTATGTAACTCCAATTTTTAGAGGGGCCTAATAATTTTGTCACCGACTGTACATCCCGTTTTCTGTAACATTGGCCAAATTGCACAGGCGCATTCTAATAACTATATTTTTAAAAAACCGTATGTACAGTTGTCGCTGCTTTTTACAACTAACTCTAATTTTCATAAAATAGAGCTGTTTACAGATCACGTGTAATTCAGCAGACAATTCATAGTTTCCACAACAATCATCAAGGCTTAGAAGACAATCTGCATGTAATTAAACCAACACGACATCAATTAAAATCTTCTCAAAGTGTTTGCTTGGGTATGATAGGAAATTATATGAATGGTCCGCTTTTTTCTGCCTCCAATTCTTAATAGTCATATCTATTCGGGCTTTTTAAAAGAGGTTTTACCAAAACTTCGTGATACGAAATGATTCATACATGATGGATAATGGTGCACCTGCACATTTCAGTTTAGCACCTCGATATTTTCGGAATAGCAATACGTAACCTCAGTTTTTATTACTTTCATTCTCGAATTAAATATCAGTAAATTTCGTATACGTAAAACAAGAATATTTTATTAAATAGTTTTATATTCAGTCAATAGTGAAATCGCCCAACAGATGCAGAAAAGCACGATTCATATCATACATGTCAAATGAAAATGAATGCCGATAAAGTAGTTATTGACATTACCCCTATAAATGTTCATCCTAGAAAATAAGAATTTATGATATAAATTATTTTCCCAATATACCTTATATGAAGCAAATATAGTTATAATTTTTTTAGGTAGTATGTTATGTAAATGAAATCAAATATCAATATTACAACTTCTGATTAGCGGCATTACGAAAAAAATCCAGGCATGTCAGATAATGAAATATAATAATATAATTCTAAGAATTGTTTACATATATTGATTTATCAACTTAGGTTACTTACTTTACTACTGGGTAGGATGACATCCGCCAGGTTCTATAATAGTAATGTTTAAAGAGTATTCTTAAAAAGAAGGATTGTTAATCATCGCAGTTTATAAGGAACATACATTTTCACTAGATAAATCCTAAGGTATTTATTTAATTTAAGGTACAAAATACTCTTATCATCAACATGATGACTCAAAATTTACTTTGATATATAATTCGTATTATTAATAGCAGCTTTTCGGCTTATCTTACATAAGAGGATTTGACATGTAAATACTAATAAATTAAATTTTAAATTGCGTGGAATTCTTTAAACAACATTTATCTCTACAGATAGAGAACCTTATATAATTTTCCAGTTTAATTTTAAGTAACTTGCTTACTCATCCTGTACGTTCAAAACGGATTGATTGATACTTATATATGTCAATCTTCTATACGCCAAGGAGTAATTGAATGAAATTCAAAATTTCTATTAATATCATGGTATACACGATATTAGAATTCAAGTGTAGTATTACCATTTTTATTTTAAATTTCGCGCGGTGGAAAGTACCGAGAACTAAGCAAGGCGAAGTTAGAGTTTGTTGGGATGGTGGTGTACATACCCATCGAAACAACAGATGTCGCGTTACTCGAATCAAGTATTATCTAACATAGTTATTCTATTTTATCGATAAATGTTTTTGGTGATCCGTCGTCCATTATGATCCTTTGTTTATTTTTATGTCTGGTCTTGATGTTCTTGGTAACTGTTTGAGTGTATTAAATTGCGTTTTGTGAGAGAATTTAATTCATTTTCTATACGACAGTTATACAGTATAGTGTGTGTATATGTAAATAAGATCTTAATTTTACTAATAGGATAGCAGTATTCATGTTAATATTATTGTACCGGTAAGAATTCCTGTGAAGTTCCTCAATCCATTAATTATGCAGGCGCAAAAATTGTATATGAAAAATTTCATTATTATTGTATAAGAGGTCGTCATTATCTTCTTTTATTTGTACATGTATTCCCATGAAACCGTAATGCAGTTTGTATAAGCAATATATATAATTTATTTCATATTGTTCTTCTAATATACATTTATAGTTAAATAATAAAAACGCATTTTTGAATTGACAAAATTACGCTCCATCTAACCATCAGATGTCGCTTTACGTAGTCTCAAATTCAAATGTAGAAAGTTGTTTATAAGAGCGGAGAAATATATGATTTTATGATTAAAGCTTGCATTTATTCAACAAAGCAAGATTTATCCAGAAAATACTACACACAAAAGAATCGTTGTCTGAAGTGAAGAATATGTGTCTGCTCTATGGTACCTGACTGTAAAATATTGAAAATAAAGCGAATAAAATAGTATATGACCATACATTATCAAATATAAGTTACAAACACAAGTGCTAATAACATAAAAAAAGTATTATGACATATACGAAAAATTACGATGCGTCCATAACCTAAAAAGTAAGTATATTTTATTTAATTGTGACCAGGTTGGAAGCACTAGTATACCTTTTGTATAAACCAGGGGTTACTCGACCAATAGAGGCCTCTCTGCTGTTAGTAGTTCCTTTGGTTTTTAGTTTGCGCGTAAACTTAGTTTAATTATTACCTTATTGTTTTATTATTGGTATTTCGTCTTGTAAACAAAAAGGTTAATTCCAGTTGTAAATATAACTTTTAGGAACACGTTAATTGAAACTGTCAATGCGTGTCTTTTGCACAACTTGTGGGCTCACTTTCTGAACAGAATTATAGTTGGAAATAGAACATGTTCTACTTAAAAATCTGCGCGGCAGAATGCATACACTTTTTGGCACATTTTGTGTATGACATTATGCGAAAAAGAGCGTGTACAAAAGAATGAATAGAATTATGCATCTTGTCAAGTTTGAAATGAGATTTGGAGCGCTAGTCTGTTTAGTTGGGTTCGCAGACCGCCAGAGGGTTAGGCACAATTTTAACAGTAAGTGCCCTATCTCTCCCTACTATATCATCTCTGATTGTGACTTTCCTGTAAGTTGTTTTTTGGTCATCCACGTGGAAAAAATTAAATTTTGAAAAAAGCGAGACAGGTCTTCTTCACTTTAGCCAATTTATTATTATAACTCCCTAGTATTCTCTGTTACGCGCAAAATTTTCGTTATTTATATATTTAAAAAAAATTAATCAAAAATAAAATTTATGTATTTTATGCACTTACATTGAAAATAGCTTTCTAATTACACCGTTATATTTTATTATTTTTTTTTATTTCGTAGCCCTTAAGATATTCACACTTTTGATTATTCAAATTTCACTATCAACGTTCGTAGCTATTATTTTTATTATAGACTAAGAATATGAAATAAAAATATCACAAAGAAATATAATACACCTTAATTCTATTTAATTAAATAAAGCGATAGCCGATTGTGTCCCCTTTTTCGCCCCTATTTGAGATATAAACAAGTTTATTTGTTCCGAAAGATCAGATTGAGCCGGACACTGTTTTTGCACGTACAATAAACTTTGTATATCCTTCTGCTCGTAAGCTATTTTCGCAGCCTCTTCCAAGCAGCTACAAACAAAAATATTCACAGCAATTAAGAAACGTAAGACATCGAAACATACTTTGCTTTAACGTAATACTTGACTTTAATCTCCTCGTTAACTTTCGGAAGGAAAATCTGTATCAATCGCTTGATCGTGCCAGTATCGGACGAGATATCCAACTTCTGTAGGCAAACGTCGACAAAGGGTGCATATCCTATCGGGGATTTCTTCGACTTAGAGAACTGATCTAATTCCTCCCACCGATTATTATCCGCCATGCTTTGGATTCTTAACCACCAATAACTAAAACATCGATATACTTACTTGAAAAAACCGTTTCTCTTAAGATCTGCATGTGTTACCGACGATCGGGAATTTTAAAATCTGCTTTTAATTTCTCAGCCTCCTTGAGCTGGTTTAAATTCAACAATTTTTTACAAGTATCGTGTACAGATAGACCGATGAAAGAATGACCATGCTTCTCCTCCAAGGATTTCAGTTTGGTAGTCAATTTTAATTGATCGTCACATAAAGATGCACATAAATCGTTCCTGGCAGCTTTGTACGAGGTTATAGCAGACCAAAGTAAAGCATTTTGATCGACTCTTCTCTAAAAATGTACCATTCTCATTGTTATTTAAATTAATTTTAAATCAGTTAACTTACTTCTTTATCTAAACTCTCTACTACCGACAGCATTCCTAAAGCATTATGATCGTCTGGTAATTTTAATATGTCTCTTAAACTCACAGAGTTATATTCCCGGCAAAATTTTATGTACAGAGATAATGCAACGGGGAATTCTTGCAACATCCCTTTGAAATCGATGTTTGACATTTTATCTCGTGATTTAAGGATGACTTTGTATGCTTGATCGGTGTCACCGCTTTCTAGGGCCTTTATTAAAGCTTGCCTATACTCTTCCAATTTCAATAGCAATTGCACTTGCTCACTAGCCTTCGATTCGTACTCCAACAACTAGCAATTATTAGGATTATTATCGAAATTTGTACTTAGAGACTTCAGGTACCTTAATAGCTAATGTGGTACGTCCAGCTGTAACAGCAGCGTTCGCAATATCACTGAATGAGATGCCCGAGGCATGGCCTAACTTTTCAGCAATTTGTCTCGACAATATTTCATCGTTTACACCGTGTTTACTGACCTACAAAAATAGTAAATATAAACATTTTCTTATCGTAAAGAAATTACGTTTATACTTTATATTTAGCCCAATGTGCTAATATTCTACTTGTACCATCTTCATCCGGCATTTTGAGATATGTCGCTATTTCGATTGCCAAATAATAGTGGTGACTTGCAACCAATCTATCCAGAAGAACTTTATATCCTTGGCAATGCAATCTAACAGCTAACAGTTAAGATAAAATCCCCAAATATATGAACAAATTCTGTCGACTTTGTACGTAGAAGGATACTGTGTATACGTTAAAGGGATTCCAATCTTTCGATTCCTAACTGCGTTCAATACTCTGAGTTCCCTACACATTTGAACGTACTCATCGGAGTCTATGTTAGCGACAAAACATTTCCCAAACTGCGCTGCTCTGATGAGCATTTTTTGTACATCGGTATCGAACTCATAACCCGCACCTTTGATGCATTGTTCGACAGCTACTTGTAAATTGTCTTTGACGAGGGAAATATATTCATCTGCTCTGTGACTCCGTTTCTACAAATATTTTTAGATTTATTCTCATCCCCGAACAGACTATTATATTCACAGGGCTTAAGCATGCCAAAACAGACAGCAAAAAAAAATTCTTTTAAGTTTTAAATACGTTATTTTGACCGTCTGGTATTGTACAAGTCGCTTCATCTTAAAGATATTTATAGGAAATACCTTTCAAATTTACTTGCCTGAAACTGTTTCGAAGCCTCCAAAAGAAAACTACCAGGTTCGGTACTATTTATCCTGAAAATTTTCTGTACAACGTCAGGTACTTTTTGTACCAGTTCGTGTTGTGCAGACGATATAACTCTAACACCATCGATTTCCTCTACCAAGTGAACTGAGCCGTCATAAGTGAAACTCATCATTTCACCGTATTTACCTACTATTAACATAATTTTCTTGTCCCCGAAAAAAAGAACTACAGCTTCATTGCCACACCTTTAATATCAAGGATAGTTAAAGGAAAATTTTATATTTGGTTGAAATAAAATTACCAAACCATTTGACTAAGAGTCGAGCAAATTTCAGTGTCTACTTCGCAGTATTTTTTTGTCAAATCTGACGAACCCATCCACAGATATCCTGCGTCCGTTAATAAACCAATGTGTTTTGTATTGAAGGAAACGGCCATTCCCAGTACGGAATGGTATTTGTGTGTGATATCTATCTCAAGCTAAAAATACTATTAGAAATAGATAACGAAGTGATTTAGCTTTATCATACCATAGTTATTTGTCTGTCTTCACTTAATCTGTATAATTCTTGCCCTCTAGCAACCAAAAATTCCATGTCTCTATCCCTAGATATTACAACCCAACATTGTTCACTCAAATAACCAGTAGGTTCTTTTAAAAAAATGATTTTATCAAATAACGTAAAATAAAATGTATGTTTACTTACTAGGAAGATTACATTGCCTCATTTTTGGCTCTGCGACGTTATTAACAAAAAATATTTTATTCGAAGTAGACAATATAGCCACTCCTGTGAAATTATGCGGATTCGTAAATATAACGGCGTCAATTATTTTTGTATCCTTCGCCTCCTGGCTTATATCGAACGATCGAATATAATCACCATGCATTGTATACAAAGACACCGAGCCATTATTATGAATGCACATGAATTCCTCATTATTCGTCCAACCGATCTTCGTTACAGTGCTCAAATTACAACTGATCGACGCAATATGTCTACCCGATGGTAAAAATATTTGAATCATCGGTTGGTTGGACTGGACCTTGATGGCTTTCGACTTGTCGCGTATTAAGGCAATCGGGCCTCCGTACGGAGCCACTGACGCGACCAAATTGTCCATATTCACTTGTTGCTGCCATCCCATCGTATATATTTCAAATTTTCTACGTATCATAATGAATTATCAATTCGCAAACGCATGTTTTTTTGTAAAATGTAAAATATAGATTACCTACCTGAAATATAAATCTCTTCCCAACATGAACCAGTCTGCTGTAATCATCGCAGACATGATTGCGGTATTTATTTAAATATGATTAACACAAAAACTTGATTTTAGATGATTTAAGGTTATATCAACTTGAAAACAAACATGAACCGTCAGATTAGTTATGAGTTGTCACCGATAGATGGAGAATAGATCCACTTAAGTTGTTCATTTTTAAATTTGAATTGGAATTTAATTTTCTCTAGTATATAAAGTATACAAATACTTTATATTATGCAATATTTAATAATACAGTCAAATAAATTCTTTTTGTTTTATAGCTAATATTTCCAGAGAGTTTTGACCAGAAAACAGTTAAAATATATTATATGAACTGGCAAAGAACCTCAACGTTTTCAATAAGTAGGTTTACCTTATTTCTTTTTTGGTCTACGTTAACTCAAATAGACAGTTATGTCAACACGAAATATGTTATGCATGTGTACTATGTTGTACGTACCGTTTTACGACGGGTATTTTTAGTAGTATATCCGGTTAATGAATATATTTTGTGGCCTAGTAAAAACCTATTAAAAAACATAATTAAAATAAGAGTAGAAAGTAAAATAAATCTTTTTCTTTTCTATAAAGGCATTGGTATAATTTAAAATTGCAGACGCATAAATTTTTAATTTCTTGATAAGGGTAAAAGAATTTTTGGAAAATAGCAGATAAAATTTTTTTTTCAAAGTCTTGTGGTAAAGTAGTTTTTACAGGAAGTACATGTAAAAATAGAAATCCATATTTTGAAAACAAACATTTGTATAGTGAAAACAACTTTATTCCAGCTCAAAAAGAAAGTCTGAAGCTCTTATGGATAATGTCATTTTCGTTTTATCTTATTTAATTTGTATAAACGCATTTTTCATGTATACAGATTTATGTTGGTAATGTTATGTACATATGTATGGATTACTGTCACTAAAATGATATTAGTTGGGTATAATTACCATGGAGGGAAACTCTATAGGTCTAAAGTTCCTTCTGTTTAAAATAATTAAAACATTCCTCTCTTGATGTTATCCGAAAAGAGTATTATCCTAAGATTGTAGCTATTTTTAAATAAAAAGAACAGAAGCAAAATTTAAGTTTTCGGAGGCATTTCTGAACATAATATAAAAATGCTTAAATATTATTTTGCATTTCTAGGTTAGGATCAAATCCTATTAAGATAGAGCACAACTTCATTTCAGCAGGGGAGCGACATTGCGCCATCAATACCATCCACGTAATTCAAGTAAAGATTTCAAAGATAAATCTTTATTTGAAGATAATTCTTTGACCGAATAATCATTTTCTCTCGATTACACCGTCGTTGCACCGCTTATATACGCGAAGGCTCATCGTGCATCGATTGTCGTTTGAAACAGGAGAAAGGTAAGTAAGAAGTCTTAAACGCCTCTAAGAAAAAACATACCTTCGTCTGGGTATCCTTGTTGTGGGCAAAAGAGACGTAAACCGTTGTGTCTCGTAGGTTAGTTGGAAGTTGGAAGGCCAACTGGTTCTAGCAATCTCACCTGTCTTGATTTCTTTGGCCGGGTATAGAGTAGTAAGGTGTTGTAGGTTGTAGTGTTGAAGTTGCGGTGAACGCGAATATCATTTTCGAACGCTCAGGAACTATACAACGTGAGTTGGTGAACATTCTTTTTTTGTGTATTTTCGAATAATGTTTTGTGGAAGATAAGTTTTGATTGATCGTTCCCGCAATTTTTCGACATTTGGATTTTGTTTTGGCTGCAGATGAAGGTAGGGCAATTCCTATTTGTAAGAATACACAAGATTCCAGAAGCGATAATTACGTAAATTGTTAATGTAAAAATAAATGAACGTTGTTGAATTAGTGTGAACGTAGGCGCGTAATATTACTTTGAATATTTATCTAGAAAAGAAAGCCTAAGAAAAACAGGTAGCGTAAAATGAGAAAATGCTAAAGTTCAGATCAGCTAAAATTTGTTTATATCTTCATATAGCAGAATAATCATCTATATTGAAAGATAATAATAAATTAATTGTATAACTATTAATATTAATGGTGGGTTAATGCAAAATTAATATTACTAGTTGGAAGTAGAGAGCAACTAAAATGCGTTATCAAAAATTTAAAAAATTAAATTTATATCCGTTTTTGTTACCTATAATGGTTAAGTACAAACAATAAAAGTATCGTGCAATCAATTCAATTCATAATTGGAGTAGGTTTTGTGTTTTGTCACGGAATTTATCTTAACTAGTAATGTTACTGTATCACAAACTGACAAATAATTTTAGGTTATGTGGCTTTAAAATGCTGTTTTTCATGAATGTTCTAATAATGAAAACAACAAATTTCAAATATTTCACAATAACTGTCAGTAAGCAGTTTTCTGTTGCAAATTTAACATTTTATAATGTGCTAGTTATTATAATTTAATTTATATGTATATTCACAATGGATTTTGAAAAGGTGGTATCCATGGTTGTCCGTTTGTGTTTTAGTAGTATTTATTTTATTCCTGTATTTTGATTTTTCATAAATACAAATAAGATGTGGATCACGCACTAATAGATTCGGTGCAAATGTTCCAGCATTTATATAATAAAACTCGGCCAAATTTAAAAAGTAAAAAGCTAGAGAAAATGCTTGGAACACGATTCCAGGTGATAATGGATTGTCTCATTTTTCTGTATATTAAAGAATAAAAACAAAAATATCCTTACCATATTGATGAATGAAAGCTCCAGATACGTATTTCGGCTACTAAGTTTCCATCCTCAGCAGAATCTACTAAGGAAAATAATGTTAGTAGACGTAGCACTCTCGAAGTTATGCACCACACAGGATATCACTTGAATAACATTTTCTGAATATAACCGGCAACAATTTCTGATAGACCATTAAACAGTTTGGGTAACTAGGAATGTAAGAAAGTTAAAAATTTGTTAAAAAAGTTAATCTTTTTGGATGTCTTGTCGGTTATGCCATGTTATGGTTATGTTACTCGTAAAACTGTCTAACAACTAGTAGACGTGCGCATGATCCATCATTAATTTAAGGTTTGAAATATGAATGACATATGATGTATGTTCATATAGATATAGACATATAGAGGGCGGTAGCAGTTAGTATATGTTATGTCAAGTACAGCGTTACATAATTGTGAATGGAATAAATAACAATAAATGTTATAATAACACTAAAGCTAGTGTGTTCGTAATTTTAACAAATAATACAATGAATCTTCAATTTTACTTAAATGCATAATGTCAGTTTAGGCTAAATGTTAAATTAATTTTAGTATATGCATAAAACCACCGTAAGAATGTGATTAAATCAAATAATAATTAAAGGCATAGAAATTATGAATATAACCACAATATAAGGTTTGAACGTTCGCACGAAATTGTTAAATACGTGATCTTTATCAACACACCTTGGAATCTTTTTATTTCGATTATAGAAAGAACCACTTAAAAGGTTAATGAAATAGGGAAATTATTATTTTACTAACTTTGGCTCATCCTACAAAAGACGATGATTTTACTTTTAGGAACATTTATTTTTTAACATGTTCAAAAGGGTCTCAAAAAATATGATATATGTTATTATACATTGTAACACATCCTTATGTAATGGAGAAAAACAAAGGGAAATATTTCAAATTCCTCACTGTTATTGAGTATGCACCGAAAAAAACCTGATGCAACACCAACTTGTAAAATAAAATTTTCCACGTACAACACATGCATTTATTCATACCGTATTTCCTGGTATATTATACATTTTAAGTCTAAAATTTATTCTTGCTGTTCACAAAATTTTAAATTCAAGACATGTTAATTCTTATGTATAAGGATAAATTTAGAATTTTAACTTTTTTTACAATGTACTCTGCATCCTTTTAAAAGATTTATTTAGAACTATGATACTGTGTAGATTTTATTATCTTAGCTTGGTCAGCTCATCTGATTTGTCAACTGAATGGCGTTGCAAGTTGGCGCGAAATTCAAATTAACTCCGTTCTCTGACATTTACCATTTTCGGAATCAATTGATCAACCGTAAATCATCTATTTTTCCGATAATGTTTTCAGCATATTTATTTTCGACATTCTCGTTTTATTAAAAACTTGTTATACAATAAACGAGCCGGGATGATGGAAAACGCATTTCAATCCGTAACAACAAATTGTTCTACTTGCGACCGCAAGAATGTAAAAATAATGTAGCAGGAAACGGTTTACGTTAATTGGAATAGAAATAGTTGGAATATGTTTTTGCGCAAATTTCTCTCAAATAAGAAGAAAAAACTAAGCGGGTATAATTTATTCAAAATACATTTCTCGGCCTAAAAATCTAAAGAAGGATGTTAATTTAAATACTTTTTGTTCTAACAGTTTTGTTATCGATGTAATTTGTGTTTATTTTCTAAATAACATTATAATAGAGCAAGTACATAATTGAGATTATATTTGGAGGTTGGCATAACAGAATTTGTCACGTAAGAGAATCCAATGAGTTACGTAACGGAGAAGAAATCAGATTACACATTTCTTGCATATAATGCATTTAATTATGTTGTGCAGGAAATTATTTATTAATTCTTACGTAATTGTATGCTTTTACATAGTTTATATATAACAAATAACATCGTGTTTGTATTTCTCAAGCATTCTCAGACTTTTGAGGAATTATATATGTATGACGTGAGAAATTCGTTTGGAATTGCAAAGGTCAATGATCTTTTCTAACGTAACTACATGTATCATGTATATATTTTTCTTTAACTGTAAATTGGTTCTTATATAATCAAGAAAAGCCTCTAATCATACACCAGAAAACTTCTTGACACGCAGATTACGAATATCGGGTCCGTTTTTTCGAATACCCAATAGTTCTCGAGTTATGATCACTTGTATGAACTTTTCATTAAAAAAAATCCATCTTTTTTAGATATATCTGGACAACCGTTAAATATATTGGATTTTCGATACGATTTTCTAACCTATACTTCGCAGCGTCATCTATGACGTTCGCATTACAAATTGCAAACAAAAATATAGGTCAAACAGCCAAGACATAACAAGAAATTTTAAAATTAGCGCCATTAATTTGACATCTTAATTTGATAAGTCTATTTGTGTACTTTAATAAAGATGTCGGAGACAAAATCATCAAACCTAACCGCTTTTAACAGATCATAGATCAATCAATAGAAGTTTTTAATTTCGCGCTATTAATTTGACCTTTGATTCAAAATTCATTTTCGATACTTGTTTGTATAGGCGCTGCATTGATGACCATTATATAACAACTTAACAACTTAAGATCTATTCACACACACCAGTCACGTCACAGTTCAGTCATTGTTCCGAATTCGAACTGTCGCCGTCCAGTGTCAGTCAAAATCATTGCTCTATTCACATATGTGCATCCGTCAATTTTTCTTTGACTCCGTCAGAGTCAGAGATAATATAGTAAGGACAGCTGCGGCACTTAACGTTAAAATTGTGTGCCTATCCCTCTGGTGGGCTGCGAACCCAACTAAACAGACTACCGCGCCAAATCTCATATATTTCAAACTTGACAGGTTATATAATGCCATCCAAAATTCTATTCATTCTTATACGGAGAGAGCAAAAATGATTGTCATGTCTGAAGTTTGCAGCAATATTGTCTTCCATTGTCCTACCTGTTATATGTATATTTGTTTGTCTTTTTCTTATTCATTTATTGCAACTTCAGACATGACAATCATTTTTGCTCTCTTGGTATACATGCGTTTTTCCGCATGTCATTCACAAAATGTGCCAAAGAGTTTATGCATTCTGCCGTGCAGATTTTTAAGTATCACATGTTCTATTTCCAACTATAATCCTGTTCATAAAATGAGGGCAAAAAACACGCATTGGAATTGGAATTAACCTTTTTGTTTACCAGACGGACTTCTACAATAGTAACTTACACACTAGAGAATCTGAAGGAAAACAATTCGCTCTAACATTCATCTACCCCACTCTACAAAAACATAGCCATTAGGAATATAATTACACTAAAAAGTACAGTCGAGTCTGAGTACCTAGCGATCAATCATCTTTAGCTCGACGTGCGTTAACAAAATAATTAATTCGGGACACGTCACTCTTTACAGACGAAATCCATAATAATAATAATAAAAATAACGATAATGATTAAACAAACTAAACTAAAGGAATTGTAATATAAATTCAGAATACTCTATGCAGAGTTCTAGAATTTTACACTCAGAGCCCTCTATTAGATAGTTTTGCACTCAAAGTCCTCTATTGGTCGAGTACGCCCTGGTTTACACCAAAGTTATACTAGTGCACCCCCTCTGGTCAGAGTAATTTTTTCATATATATTTATTTGTTATTTTTGTGATGGAGTTCTCGGAGGAGCAATTGTCTGTCATTGCATTAATCTTGGACGAATAAGAGGAACAACAGCAGAAGCAGAAAAGAAACTGCTGTTTAAGTATAAAGAAAATAATTTTTGGTGTGACTGATTCTTCTCGGATGTGTGTGAATAGACCTTTAAACATGACAGCAAACATGATGTGTACATACTTAAGCTATGTATATATCATATCTTGACATCTTCTCAATTACAATATCCATCTTTTTCATCATATTTTATTTCTTGGAATATATACAACTTCTAGGTTATGTGTATCTTATATAAGCATCCTTAACAAAACAGGCACAAAACCAAAGCAATCTAGAATTCTCTTTAAGTGCATAGTTATTTGCAAAATGCAATTATTTCGACATTTTAAAATCGTTATCGGTTATAGTACAAGAAACTATAATTTTGAGGTTATACTTTGACAAGATCAATTACCACATGCGTACTTACGATTATGTCCCAAATACTTAGTTGATGGTATTTCTAACAGATTTCCTTTTTTCAAATTAGCATGTGTTTAACACTTAATACATTCGGATCTCATGTACTCCGAGAAGTAAAAGCAGGGAGATGCGAGTTAAAAGTGTTCGTTTTAGAAAGTTTAAAAAACAACATTGATACAATGCAACTAACGACGTTTGCGTTTGTACATCGCATTAGCTTTAAAAGGATTTTTATATTGTCGAGTTGTGGTCGTAAGTCGAATCTGGCGAAAACGTGCTCTAAGTAACCGCGTTTAACCGATGTAAACAATCTTATGTATACGTATGTAATGCTATTGCATGTCATACTTAATTATTAGAGGAAATACTTGACATTTCTGTGACGATCTGATTCGTACGAAATATTCTTACTAACAATCCAATTATATCTCGTAAATTATATGTTCATTAACCATAACGGTGTTTCGTTAATCCTACCTTATTACAGGTAGACCTACTACATACACACAACAAGTAATAATCACTGATCGGACTTTAGATCACGATACTTATTCACTCCTCAATCGGTCATACGGTTGACAGTGGGAATACACGTATTGATCAGTTTATTGTGAGGTGAAGGAGTGATCTGATATATTGTGTTTGGTATAATCAAAGGAAAAGCAAAACAATCAAATGACAGCAACTATTACACCTGTTGGTATCTGTTCAACATAAAACTCCTCTGAACTAGGGAATTTAATGATACCAACGCACTTGAATCGAAATAAACCACCGACTAAATTAAAATATCCTCTATAGCGATAAAGACGTGTAATACTTTTATGCTAACGCGACATTTTTATTTGCAGCGTTCAAATATGAATTTAATGCCACAAATCGCTACGAATAAGGATTCTACATTTAATACAATTTTTGTGTGTGTATGTCCGATATTTAAAATAATAACGATTCTGTGATGATTAAAACGTTTCACCTGAATGGAAAAGTCGCCCAAGACAAACGAAAAATAAAGATCGACACGTCAAGAACGACTGTTGAAAAAGGAATCGCAGTAGAACGACGTATAAACAGTTAGCTGGCGATGGGTCGGACGCTAGGTCCTGTCCTTGAACTTGTTTCAAATCCACCGAACGGAACAGCGTCCATTTTAGCAATTACACAATCACAATGATAGTTGGAGGTTTGTGTGTTGGTGAAATGTCGCAAACACGTTCCGAATTAGGTATTCCGATCGGGGAAAGGTGTGTGTGTGTGTGATTCACGAACACTCGCGCGCGCGCAGTATCAACACGGGGTGTGTTTCGCTATTACGAAACTCGCTCACGAGCGCGGTATATTTAAATATCAAATCAAAGGTTGTCTGCATAATTTATTATATTTTATTAATCGGGAATAAGAGAAGGCCACGCCATGTGTACGTGTGTGTATCCCAATAAAGAGATGTCGAATACAATTAATAGAAAGTGTTATTGAAAGTCTTGTGTATTAAAACATTTTTTTATTATTATAAATTAAAATATATTATAAGAAATTGAACTTTACATAATCATTTTATTTTTACGTAATACATCATATTTGTATCTTATTTAATAAATTGCGACATTAGTGTAATTAAACGTAATATGATCTGCAGCCGTTAGTTTCAAATAGTTTTACACAAAACGCCACTGCCATTCCTAATCTCTATAATCATAATAGAATGAAGATTATATAGAAACAGAAACAGTATTTATCGTGAAGGGGCGTGCCAATTGCGAACGCAACTATCTGGGAAAACGTTCGAAATGCCAAGGATAAAATGTCTTTAATTTCCAGTGTGTACTTTACCTAATCCAAGTAACTTTACATTACGTAAATAAGAAAAGATTCTGTATGAAAGTAACTAAAATTTCATCATAAATTGCAATGTAACATCTCTGAGTATTTTTATGTAATAAATGGTATATGTTTGACCCTAATTTCTATTGTTCTAGAGGCGATTATTATATCTTATTATTATATCTTCACATAGCAATATTATTTTCTCTCTCACTAACTCTTGAATGAAAAAGGGTCAAGCGTATTTGTTGGAATCAGTGACTAATTGGTTTAATAATACATTCTGAATGCTTGAATCATAACAACTGCTTTTAAGATCAGAAAGGACTCGCACGGCGCCATCTACATAGGCAAAAATTAACTAATCGCAGTAAAAGTACCGTTGTTTCGAATTTGGAGCTGGTAATAAGAATAGCAGGAAGCTATTCTAAACAAATAGACGTTGCTAAAGGATATCCTATCGCATTCAATGCAGATATCCTCATTTATTTTCGAAATAAACCTCTGATTTGTACACATTTGAGAATTTATATTTGCCCCAAAAGGGGTCGATAAAGTAGTTTTCATTTCGCAAATAAATACAACAGAAGGCTTTGTAATTAATAACAAACATTCTTCGTGTTTAATTCTTTCATGTTAAGCGTATTGTTATTTTAATTAAACAATGAGATAATAATAATGTGTGTTTTTGCTTGGAATGTAGGAAAATATCTCAACAAATGTATATAATTCTGAATAAATTTGCCTTTGATGCATCTGTTACATCAAACAGGTTTTATGACTAATCGTAAGTTTCGCTTACGTAAAGATTCGTCTTTTCAATGATGGTTCTTACGCCTTGATATAATTGCCAGCACATTTAATATTACTTTCTAAAATAGCTTTGTAAAACGCATACCGAAAGTAAATATCTATAATTAATGACGTAAGAATTAAATGGTTAGTTATAAATCATATTTAGGGAGCTGCTTTAACCGTAAAACTTGGCAACAATATAATAATGATTTTAAAAAATGCATGTTCGTAGAGTGACAGTTCTACATCAAAATCAAATACCTAAAATCCGCCTAGAACTTGATAACCGAGTAGAGGTTATGTTGCATACAAGAATTTCCATTTACGTAATTACATCAATTCGCTAAGCATGTTTTACGCGTTTCCCTAAAGATTTAACTTTACATTTAAGTGTCTTCTGTTGTAAAGTATCCATACCTAATTACCGCGTTGAAACAAGGCGTGTAGCTGTTTCTCAATTAAAATGATTTCACGCTTGTCACATGTAAAATAAAATTAACCTCTTGTTTTTAGTATCTCGGTGTGTTTGTGCTTTAACTGCTAATTATATCGAAATAAATCTATAATCCTTTTACATTCACATTATTTATAAACGTTTGAAACGAACTTAGATTTACCATTAATCTAATTCCAATTGTTCTTTTTAGCAACTCGCAACTCTATCAGAGATAATATAGTAAGGACACGTCAATCTTTATAGACGAAATACACAATAATAATAAAAATAAAGATGATGATTAAACAATAAGTAAAAGCCAAAAAGAACTATTAACAATTAAAGGAATTGTAATATAAATTTAGAATATTCTATGCAGAGTTCTAGAATTTTCACTCCGAGTCTTCTATTAGATAAGGCTTTGCACTCAGAGCCCTCTATTGCCCGAGTAACCCCTGGTTTACACCAAAGGTATACTAGATTGCATTGTCCCATGGCGCATGCGCCACATTTGTATATTTTAATTGACGTTCCGTTAGCTGGTTAAGTATGTGTAATGCATCCAGGAATTTGTAAAAACGGAAAGAACATAGTTCATTAGAGCTTTTTAAATAATTATAACTGTATGTATCTACATATTATAAAATCAGAGAATATATATTTTACAGAAACGTCTTGTTATCCAAATAAATTACTGTTATTTTGAAAGTTATAATTTAATACCAAAAATTGTTCCATAACATTCCATAGCCAAGTAATTGGTAAACAAATCAAAAATTCTCTTAGCTAAAGGTTTTTTTCTTGATGCGATTAATATAATTTTATGGTTATTTTTTATTACCCGATTAGAAACACGTCAAATGTCAGGTGCCTATATAGTGTGTACATACAATTTAATGTTTTCTTATTTATTATACATATATAACTGTTGTATTTCATTTTTATGTTTCTATTTTATATCTACCTTAAAATACCCGGATATAATAAGATTGAGGTCTAAATGATTACGATATATTCAACGATTTCTCTGGCGTTTACTTCCATGCAAATATATAAAGTTTATCATCTGTTCGTTTAACTTACGACTCGAGTATCTCGTCACTGTAACACTGATCACAGACCAATTTAATTATTATATCGTGTCTGTTATTGGGAAGAATTAAATGTTACATGTATATGTATGTATAGATACCTATATAATAAAGTCATATAAACACAGATACTCAACTGGATTCGTTGTGACCTAGTTCCATAGATTTTAAAATGAACTAATGTAAGTGGTCTAACATTTAGCAAACATAATGTTTAAAGCGGTTGTTTGACATCATAGTGTTGTATTGCATAACTGCAAAATTAAATCATGTGATTAATTGTAATATAAATGTTTTGATTTAAGAAATAAATGAGAAAAAAAAACGTTTTTATAATATTGCTTACTTGAAAAATAGATATTTTAACTATGACTTGTTTTTTCTACAACTTTGTTGGCAGTATTTGTGACCTGTCAAAAATATGACTTTTGACAGATGAGATTATAATTGTTTTGATGAGTATGTAACGTGTAAGATACAAAAGTTCCTGTTGAAAAAACACAAAATTTAATAATAAAAACAGACACAATAAATATTTAGGATTTATTGATTCAACTAACAGAACACAACCACACCAAATGATGGTTATTTTTTTCATTTTGTCATACACGCAAAACATAATATTCTTGGAAAAAAACCATTGGAGTAAGCGGCATTTTTCTGAAGATTCAAAATTTTATATACTTTTATTACCGGATGGTCACTATATTTTTTTAAGATTCAATCTGGAAGGAAATTGGTGGAATTTCCCGTAAATGAAATTGTTCTAAATTTGAATACAAAACTAAAATTTCTGTTTAGTAATAAAATTCTAAGATTCGCAGTGGCGCCTCGTGCCGGCGAAGGGAGATTGGACGGCCGCGAGGGGCACAACGGCGACGTTCGCGACTTCAAATTTGGAAGACGGCAAAATTCCCGACCCCAAATAAAATACCGAACCCAACAAACAGAACCCACAAACGGAATTACCACATACCCGATTAAACCGCACATTTTAACGTACGCCATTCGTATGCCTTTTAGTGTATATAAATAATAATAAGTGTGACACCACTGTGCTTAGATGTTAGTTAGTTAGTTGATATTTGACAAGACGTAATGTACTTTTGTATAAGAATCAGAACCATTACAAGTGTGGTGTTTGTTAAATTGTAATAACAAATCTCCTGGAAATATGTTAAACAATTATGACGCCATTCTATATAAAGTGCTGGCCTTTACTTATCATCACACATTCTCCCAGTAACATAGATAACCCAGCAACTTTAAATCAACCATAGAAAAAACTAAGCACATATTTTCCAATCATTATACGAGATTTTAATCTAACCTCAAAGTGACGTTCGGTAAAACAAAAATGACTCGAGTCAGGTCGTTGACAAGACGCCATTCCTCGCGATAAATATTCCAACGTTTCCTCCTGCAAGTAACTGTACACAGGACACTGCACGGACTACGTTAGGAGCAGGAAAACGCTAACTGCATTCCTGTCAGCGATCGTGATGCGTACTCGATTTTCTTTTTAGTTTCTTCTTGGGCTGATTTTTTGTTTTGTTTTATGGAAGCGTGATCGGTAGATGATCGAAGCGATGTCACGGACAACCATAAATTTACATCGTCAATCGCCCGCGGTAATCATCGGTTAAGAAGATGGAATCACTTCTTTTACATTGTTATACGTACCGACATCGTATACTTTCATATGAGATACGGCCGCGACATACATGTACACTCACTAAATTAGCGATGAATAAGATAAGGTTAACTATCACGAAATATTATATTAATATACAGTGCTGGGCAAATGTATGGGACCACGTAAATATCTACGAATGCTTGCTTGTTGCGTATATTTGAATCGCGCGCCACTCATAACGACTGTTCGTTTTAATTCCCAGAAGGCCTTGCATTTTTTTAGCTACCCTCGCAAGGTAGCAGTTTTGTCAGTCCCTTTTTTGTAACACGCAAGTTAAGAGTCGTTCGACAAAGTAACACATTTTTTGTATATCTCATTGCATCTAAATCATCACAAACAGTTTTGTAAATTGTTATTGTTTAAACAATAAATCAACCAGAAATATACACTCCACATGCACGCATTTTTATTGGAATTTTGAAGAACACGCACAACACAAAACAAGGAAGTTACTAAAGATATTAAAATAAAATTTTACACTTGAAAATTATCCACTTCCTGCCACATCTCGTTTTTTTACCAATTTAATTTGTTTTTCTTACCAATTAATAAACTTATTTTATTAATTTATTATATTGGAAATTAGAAAGGTACAAGTTTTTAAAATTCCGATACAATCTAAAAATGTAAAAATATGCAGGATGTTCTATAAAATAACTACTTACTTTAATACGCCACAACTTTTTGGAATACCCTGTATATTTCAAATTCACTTGCAATTCTGACACCTACCCGCTAATTTCCACGTATACAACTTTATTTCAATATCTCTATTAACTTCGTAGATATTTTCGTGGCTCCATACATTTGCCCATCACTGTCATATGGCCAATGATTAGTTCCATGAGCTAAACGCAGATGTCGCCAATAGTAATTTTTTTGGACGATCAAACAAATGTAAATTCTGCCAACATGTGAGGTGATGTGAGTCTGTGTCTGGCTATTGGTGACATCTGTATTCGCCCATGGAACTCACCACTGATTATATACATTAATATAATATTTGCTATTACCCTCCCATTACAAAACGGATTATGTATTAAAATAATAGGCTTGGTGCTTTATTCAACCCCAAGGTGGCAATACCGTAGCGTAGTATTAGGATACAACACATGCTGTATAAACAGATGGGTAACAACAGTTACATGCCGTAAAAACTCTGTAAATATGAATTTACTAAAGTGCAAACTTAAATGAAGATGAAAGAAAATCCTAATTAAATTTTATGGCCACTCTCTCTTTGTTTTATTTTTCTTTAGTGCGATAATTTATTAAAAAATAAAAAATACCCTTACCACCTCGATGAGTGAAGAACTCCTGGATACGTATTTCGAGGTGGTAAGCGTATTTTTTATTTTTTACTATTTTAAGCCACCGTATTCTATTTTGTATTTTATAGCGATAATTTATAACTGTCAATCTCAAGTGCATATTGTTCGAAGCTGAATATTTAAATAAAAAAGAAGCAAAATACGATAATACAAAAGCCAATCAAGATATTGTAGGCATTGAAGGTCACAATTCATCCGTGTATGAATATTCATGTGAGCGGACGTAGACGATAATAAAATAAAAATAAGAAGATCAAATGAGGCAAAAAAATTACGCCTTCTTAATCGTTTCAGCATTACTGACAAGGTCGAACGTGCCGTAAAAATAGAAAAATGCGAAAACCTTGAACGATTTCCTATACCAATATATACAGGATGTTGTCCCAGGTAGCGTAGGTTATCGTGAATATATTTTTTAATTATTAAATATAGAGGTTTGTTAAATTACCCAAGTTGTGCAGTGCTTAGTGTTAATTCATATGTTTTAGACTTAAACATCACTCACTTGAAGAAAATTGCGTTGGACAAGATAGCTTATATTTTGGTCCTTTCCTATTGGCTAATACGCAAGGCAAAATTACACACGACGAAAAAAATTGTCTGTGCATACGAAATTTATGTTGGATAAAATGAAATGTTACTGATCGTTACGTTTTTGTAATGTCAGTTGTCAAATTTCTTCGGCTGCTTTTGCTTTTGTATTGTTGTTGTTTCTTGTGTCATATTATTACATTTACCACTTTACATTTTACTAAAATATTTGTCATAAGAATTTAATGTTACTTTCAAAGAAATTGACAAGGTTATAATAGAACTACTACTTTCAAATTACCCGCCATTTTAATCGAGACGCCGATTACAGCGCTATCTACTATACTTTTAAAGAGAATGGACTTTAGATACGTTCATTTCTGCTTGTATTTCCCGAGTCGATATATTTAAATTAACCGCCACATTATGTTATGTAATACATGTTCAACTGTCACATTTCGGTTATGATTCGTTTTTTTTTACATTCTATGCATGAGAGCCGTTTATATTTTCATTACTCTACAAACATCTCGTATCATCTTGTATAGCGTGCGTCAAGAGGGATGAACAATTTACTAAATCTATTTATAACTAAAGGAGTTGTAATATTCGGATTTTGTTATAAATTGGACTATACTTCTAGGTCATTGGGATTATCTTGTATTTAGTCTGTGCTATTCATAAATTCCCTATAAATTGGCGGGATTATAGGTTGGTAATGTAGATAACTGTTTACCTATTTTATAATATGCAACACGTCAATCTTGAAATAACTTTTTAAAGGAATAGTTTTAATTCACCGTGACCAAGTTAATGTAACAAAAATACCAACAACAACGATTCCTAAAGGTAGTAATTACAGATACGTATAATAAAGAGAGGTCATAGACTTTAATTCGAAGTGAAATGAATTATTTAATTAAATGAATTTAGTCGTAATATCAAATCACTTACAACCGTATTGAAAGGGAATGAAATTCATTCAATTTGAAATGAAAAGCGACAGAAGCAACAGAGCAGGTGGTTTGTAAAACTGAACGGTGTTTTTGCATATTAAACCAATGACTCATGTTTGATATATATTACAACGTAGTCAGCGGTAAAAATCTAAATAGAATTCCTTATTTCATTTTGGTTGAGGAAAAGCCTTAATTTGAAGAAAATGCTCGGACGCCTTAATGTTTGTTCTTTATTACGGATCTATTATTAACATAAACTAATTTCTTCTAGCATTACCTTTCGAGATGTGCCACCGACTATTATGCTGTTACCATTTATTTTCATTTAGACCTTTCCTAAAATATTCTCGCCACATCAATATATTTGTATGCATGCGAAAATCGATTGTCCTATTCTATAAATCTAATTCCTACACCAGTATTTGACAGGAATGACGTACGTACATTCGAAGAAAAACTTGGTTATAATATCCGGGAAAAGTAGTTTGTGAAGTCTCCCTTACTTTTTATCTTTTTGCATGTGTATAAGAGGCTATCGAAAGAATTTGTTAAACATATGGCATTTATTATTCATTGCTTCTGCTTCTGCATCTGCTTTTTGTATCGACAATATTAATGTTAGTAATTTATTATTTTTTCATTTGTAATCGCAGATTAACTTACTTTATATATATGTACAGTGCTGTGCAATAAAATCTGGGACGACTCTACGGGCCAATGAGTATGTCTAAGCCGATATGTAAATCTCAAAAAAGATTGTGATGCATTCCTGTCAGATAAAGTCGTTTAATTCAATCCGATAAATTCCCAAGCATGCGTATGTATATCTAACTAACTTCATAGCAAAGAAATTAAATTTTCTTTAGCTCAAGATATTTGAGGTTGTGTTCATTTAAAAGTACAACTTTTATAACATTTAAAACAATGAGCAATGCAAGGTAAGGAACAATTTTGGGCAATAGAAGAAGTTATCTTCATTTTATAAAAGAGAAACATGTTTTGGGACTTATAAATGCAAAACTTACAAATCGTTTTAATAACAAAATAAAATTCGTAAGTAACTTTTTTTTGATATCATATGGTAACGGATATGTCGAGCTTTGCCACACTACTGCGTTACCCTGTATGTAATATGCCCGATACATGGTATATGCTATATCTTAGGCATGAATAAATGATTATTAAATATTAAATCATTGCATCGTAATAGAATAATTACAGAAAGTACGTTTATAACATAATACTATAAAAATAAGCAGATAAACACAACCAATAATGACTTGATAAAGAAGGCAAGATGGTAAATTATGTAGCTAACTTCATTCTATTCAAATTATTTCAAAATATTGACAACTTTGTGCTGTAGTGAGATAACTCTAAGTATGCAACTAAAAAGGGATACAAATAATTCCATAATGGCCTATCTTCTATTCTGAAAGACAAATGGACTAAAATACATTTGTCGCAGATTCTATTGCACAGCACTGTACACCGCTGAGGTTATGCGTGTACTCGCGTTACGTATCCATAGATAATAAAAAATAGGAATTAAGTATCATATGTGCGTTGTCGTATATATATATATATAAAATACTAATTTTATCCACATTTTTTGTGTGACAGTTGTAAATAGACGATAGTTACGATTGTAAATAGTACTCAATTCTCAAGTGTAGTAATTTAACAAGTATGGAATTTACATGTATTTATAGCAGCACGAATCAACTTTGACATAACTTCACGAATGCTTTAATGTTTGATTATAACCAACTTAAGATAACAAAATTTACTACTACCTCAAGAAGGGGTAAATTCAGTATGTCTGCATTCTTTTTCGACTCGGATTCTAAATATTTATTTCTGATAGAAAGAAATTTGTTCAGTATTGCTAACAATCTGCAATTCTCTTACGAAACTTTCCGGTATACACACTCTAAAATTACTACATACCTATTGTATGTGTGCCGTTCTAACTGGTTAAGTATAACAAGACGAAATTATAGGTTATGTTGTGTTTTCTTTTTGTGTACACGCGTGGATGCGTACATTAAATTTAATATGTCCTTTTGGTGTATTAATCCAATCATGCTAATTGTCTAATGCCTTTAAAAACGAAGATTACCTACTTTGCCTTCCAGATTAACGGTTTCTAAGCCTCCTATAGCGGATATTATTTTTTTATGGTATGCGATATGATCGATCAACTATTAGGTCAAACAACGATTAATAAAACAAAATGAATTGATCAAACGGATACTTCTGTATATTATATATTATTAGTGGTGATTTGTGTATGTTTTGAAGCGTCATTGTGGAGCGGAGATAAACTATGTGATGCAAAGCAAGGAAGAGTTTTAAAGAATGATGTAATATGATGTATTATTATTTCCATAAATACCATACACGATTGATTATCCAGTGATTTCGTAAAATCGTCATATAAAGTCGATGAAAATGTTAGATACATTTTTGTTTACCTCAGACAGTCGAGATTGATCACTGTGTACACTAATCACGCGAACATAGTGCACACATTATACACACGCAAATTTCTATGCTTCTACCAGAGATTATATAGACGGATTAAATAATACTGAAAATAAGTTTCAGCTGAACGTATCTCTTTTTCCTTTATATTGAGTGTATTGTTTGAGTTTAATGTTTCCAATATATTATTAATATATACGAGTCAAGTAACAGGAAAAATACAATAAAAACGATAAATATACAAAACCGAGAAAAGGAAATAATCTATAAACAAAATGTAAATATCAAAAAAAGGAAATTTTGACAAAGATAGAGGCTACATAGGTGTATATGGGCATGTTCTGTGCTATTATATTATATTATGTATGTTAAACAAATATGGGCTGTGGTATCAACAATCTGAATGATTTAGCAATATACCGAACGATCGAAAAGCGTTTATTATTTTAATATATGTTCTGCCCAGAAGGATTTACAAAAGCCATAATGGAATTATCAATAACATTACTATTATTTTACCTTTTATTTTGCACAGATGTGGTGACTGCTGGCGCCATCACGTATCATCTATCTGAACTAAATCTGATATATTTTAAATGAATATTTTTGTATTAGATCTAGGGCCATCACCAAAGTAATTTATGAATTAATAAAAATCATGTTAATAAAATAGAATTTAATTATTTGCGGCAATTATAGCAATTACAAAACGCTCGAATTCTGCCGAAAAAGGTATTTGCTAAACAAACACTGACACGAGTGGGAATCAATACAGAATAAGCAGTTTTTAACCCAACAATCTTCGATTAAGCCAGACAACGGTAACTTTTATATTAATAGCTGTAGTAATAGCGACTTTATAGGCGAAAATAACAGTACTTCTACCTCGAACCAGTAAAATTAAAAAAAAACTATTTCAGTGGTACTAAAAGGCAACGAGTTATTTTCCATTTAAGTTAATAGTTAATCGTGCGATATTTTTCTTTTGAAAAAACACTTCCTACACACTATACTGTATACCGTGTCGCGATAAATTCCATTTTACGTAGGAATTGAAGTAAAATAACCGTAATGTTGCTAATACACCATTCATGGGCGATTTTTAATAATTCTGTAAATAATAAGTTAAAAGTGTAACCTCAAAATTATTAGGGACGAAGATTTTACACACGTATCGAGTTTCATTGAACCGAATATGACATTACGATGTCATCCCGTACGATATACCGATTTCTAGCAATTATCATTAACGTAACGAGCATTTGAGTAATGAATACGTGTAATAATAATACATATGTCCACTTTCATTTATCGAGATTTCACGCTTAGTAATGGTAGAATTCTCGTACAGATGTTCAGATGATGGGTGAATCTCTATAACGTAATATAAGTGTGTGTAAAAATATGTAGAAAGTATAGTTTCTTAAGTGTATTTTCGAACTATCCAATCAGTAAGCTGGCATCGACGCTAGGTAGTCCATCGTCTTTGTTTAATTACGAATTTCTCTCGAAGCTTTGCTGTAGGTATGGGGATTATATTAAAGGGGGTCAGACAATCGTTCATATATGTAAAATACAATACAAGCCGAAACAATATCCAGCAGTTTATTATATGCAGATATGCGTACAGGTTATTTGTATTTGATTAGCAACCACAAGAATTACTTGTCAAGCATTATTCTATGGACTCAAGATTGTTTTATTTCTTATTAATGATCTCTCAAAACGTTTAAATAGAATCTATTCTGTAACTGTTATTGTTTATTCAGAAAAATGGTTTTGCAACTACTTACACATTGATCTGATTATCGCTATATCTGTTTATACATATACAAGGCTGTTACGTACAACTCTTTCCACCTATTTTTAAGAACTGTGTTTACCTTCTTGTTTACATTATTTTACACCGAGGGCGCTAGCATCTACCCCCTAGATTTGAAATACGAACGATCATTCTTAACAGTATTTATCGGCGGCAACATGCATATTGTATATTACCGTTAAAACATATAATTCCGGTTTTTCATGAAATGACATTAAAAGACGTTGTTAAATCACCTCTCGGTTGCACACCAGACAACGCCTCATAAATGGTTCTTTTGATATCAGAATGATAGGCATGATTTTTCATAAAGTGGACAAACTACAAGCCTTAACCGCGCCGGTTAAAATACAAGTTGACGCGATTTTTTAGGAATGTGGTATGACAGTCCATTACGCATTTCAAATAGCGCGCTACCTATGTTCACTATAACAATCCATTCTCTTTAAGAGCATAGTGGATAGTGTTGCAATCGGCGTCGTATAACACTGCCAAAATTTACCTCCATTAAATAATGGCGGGTAATTTGAAAATAAAACGTCAATTTCTTTGAAAGTAACACTAAATTCTAATGACAAATATTTCAGTAGGATGTTTAAGAAATATAGGTTTTATAGCTTTTATAGGTTTATATCAGTTTATTTAATCCAACCAAAAAATGGAAACAATTTTATTTCAGATATATTCTATATTTTGCTTATTCAAACACACTTCGGAATAAAAAAGACTTCCACGAAACACTTTAATAGTTCTTTTTTAAAGTAGCTACATTTATCACAATTATAGAACGAAGTACAAATAACTTGCTATTGATGGTGTGGCAAATTGATATGATGGGTAGTTTTTGTTTATTGCTTGGCTACAGTTGAAGAGGATTTAAGTGATAACAAGGCACCATCCATGATTTGATTTGTTTGTAAATTGGTAAAACATTTTACGCCCTACCCAAACTTATAACGTCATGTGGATAAAAAGCAATTTACGAATAGTAAAGGTCCCAGCTTAGAGCCTCATGGCCCGCTAATTACCACAAAGTAAAGAAGAGAAACGTTTTTTTTTTTCGTGTATATTAAGACTTTTCTATGATTTATCATTATTTTTCGATTCATTTGCTCAGACTCAACTTCTATATTTTATCTGGAAAATGTTGACTTCCAGATGATGTTGCGCCCTACTTCGTTATGGATTTGCATCGTGGCGTTCGTGTCCTGGTCTTTGGGCGAAGATACGTTTCGTCCCTGCTCAGAAATCTCCAGAGAACTGAGGTTTCCGTGCAGATGTTCGTTGGGTCCCATCGAGGCGGCTCTGGAAGGAAATCCCGCGATAAGTATCGACTGTGACGGGGTGGTATTTGCTGGGGATTTTCCGACCATTCCTTACGGTGCACCGATAGTGGCGTTCAGACAACGTTGGGCTGGGCATCAAGCATTGCCCACACAGGTAAAATACATTAGGATCTTCGTTTTCGTCTTCCTTCGAAACCCCTTATATTAATAATTTTAGCTATTCGCATCCTCGGGTCTTCCCCTTCGTACTGTGGACTTCTCCGGAAATTCCCTTCGGAGACTAACCGAAAAACTACTGCAAGGGCTTCAAACGACACTGGTTGAATTACGATTGGCCGATAATTTGTTGGGTGATACTTTGAATCCAATTTTCTCCACTAGCGAGCTGCACGGACTGAAGCATCTTCAAATAATCGATATAAGTGGAAATGGTATAAAAGCGATCGAAGAAGGAATCTTTGAAGGTTGCATCGGCCTGCAGGTAAATCCAAAAAAAAACCATTCACCTTTTGACCAATTTGATGCGATTTTTTGCAGGAATTGTATTTGGATAGGAACAGCTTATCGTCGATACCTGGAGGATCACTCAATGGCCCGAAAACCTTACGCATACTCTCAATGAGAGACAACAGAATGAGTAAATACTTAACTCAATAATTTCCCGGTATTTAATACAAATGTTTACGATACAATTATTTATAGCCAACATGAAAAGTGGTACCTTCCAAGCGCAGTTAGATTTAGAATCGATGGATGTCAGTAGGAATTCCATTGGATCGATTGAGGGAGGTATCTTTAACGGTTTACTCAAGCTAAAATATCTACGACTGGGTCGTAACAGATTGACGAAGTTTAACAGCGACGTCTTCCAAGGAGCAGACGGATTGCAACTGCTGGATCTTTCCGAGAATTTCATTTCAGAATTTCCCACAGTCGCCTTGAGGGCGGTCGCGGAATTGCGCTATTTGAATTTATCTTCGAATATGATACAAGTAAGTATTTATTTTATCTTTAACAAAATGGATTTCTATGTTTTCATTATTTTAAAGAATTTGGACAATAGCGATTTGGCCTCTTTGGTAAATCTATATCATTTGGATTTGAGCAGAAATAACATAGCTAATATCGTACCTGGTACATTCCTGGGATTGAAGCAACTTAGAAAACTCGATATAAGCGTCAATTCTTTGCGAACAGTAAGAGGTACATTTAAACAAAAATCGATCGACTCCGCTCATACCCATCGTAATTTCAGATTGAAGATGACGCCTTTGAAGGCCTAGATAATCTAGAGTCATTAAACTTGAAGGATAACAACATATTATTAGTGCCAGCTTCAGCATTAGGAAGATTACCGAGGTTGACATCACTTCAACTGGATTACAACAGAATTACCGCACTATCAGGGGATATATTACGTTCAATTGCTGAAAAGGTTACAACGTTGGTGTTATCTAAAAATGTCGTTAGGGAATTGCCCTCTGGCACTTTCCAATATTTCCAGCAACTCCAGCATCTAGATTTGACTCGGAACCTCCTAACCAATCTTAATTCCGACACTTTTAGTGGTTTAGAATCCACTCTGATATCTTTAAATATTGCCCAGAATAAGCTCGTTAGTCTCGGAGGACCACCTTTGAATATAAACGAATTGAGACGTTTGGACATAAGCGAAAACCAATTGTCAGAAATCGCAGCGGATGCCTTCTCTTTATTGCCAAATTTGGAACGTCTAAACTTGAGCAGGAATGCACATTTGGCGTTGCTACCACCGACTGTGTTTAATCACCTTTCCAATTTAAAAATACTAGACTTGAGTATGATCAACTTGAAAATATTACTTCCCAAATTTTTCGAAAAGCTCCTGGGCGTCCAGGAGATTTACCTGAACGACAACGATATAAATGAGATTACCGAAGGGACGTTTGTTAATATGCTGAATTTGACGGTGATAGATTTGTCGGATAATAAAATCAGTAATATAAAGAACGGAGCGTTTGTCAATGTGATGAATCTCAAAAAGATAGATCTCAAAGGTAAGTTATTCAACTTGCTAGAGGAGTCAATTGAGGTGATCCACTTTTCTACTAGTCCAAATGCTTGTCCTAAAAAAAGCATAAACGGAAAAGAATGAAGTTACTAAAGTGGACCATTTCAATCTATCAACAGTTTATTTTATACTTATGAACATTGATCATTAAATCCAATCTTTATAGGAAATCAACTTCAATCATTCAAAGGGGAATTCTTTAACACCGGTACAGGCCTAGAAGTAATCGACATTTCCAACAACCAGCTTAGTTACCTCTATACGTCCTCATTTAGGATCCACCCAAGATTGAAAGAGTTGAGAGCCGGCTCCAACCAATTCACCTTCTTCCCATCGGAACTGATAACAGAGCTGCAATTCCTAGAATACATCGATCTCTCCAACAACGGTCTGAAGGCCGTCGAAGAATTAGATTTCGCGAGACTGCCGCGCCTCAGATCTTTGATTTTATCCAAAAATCAAATCGACACCATCAGCGAAATGGCGTTTCACAATTCCACGCAGCTCCAGATATTAGATTTAAGCTACAATCGACTAGATAGGTTAGGTGAGAGAACGTTCGAAGGACTGATTAGGTTGCAGTGTTTGAATTTTGAAGGCAACCAATTAGGAGATCTACCGGAGTTGATTTTCGAGCGCGCCAGATTGCAAATGCTGGAAAATATCAATTTGGCGAATAATTCGTTCCAGGTAGCCCCGTTGAGGGCGCTGCAGAAGCAATTTTTCTTCGTGTCGTCGGTTGATTTATCGCACAATCAAATTAGGGAAATCCCCGCTGATGATAGCATCATGGTCAATATTAAAGATCTGGATTTGTCCTTTAATCCCCTTACGGAAGAGGCGGTGAATAACGTTTTGGGCGAGCCGAAAACGGTGAGGGCTTTGAATTTAGCAGGAACAGGAATACAAAAGGTTATTCAGTTGGAAACTCCATTTTTGCACAGATTAAATCTATCTCACAATAATATATCTGAACTTCCTTTAAGTGTGTTTGAAAGAGCAACACTCTTAGAGATTTTAGACGTTTCCCACAACAAATTGAGTAACCTATCTTATTTCCCAAAAATCTGGGAGGTGTTGAAGAATATTCAGACGCTCAACATATCATCGAACCCCATAGCATCGATATCTCAAAATGATTTCGCAGGATTGGACGCTCTAAAATCGCTGAGTATGCAAAATTTGCCGGAGATCACTTTAATCGAAAAGACTGCCTTTAAATTCGTTCCAAATCTAATTAGGTTGGACGCTTATGGGCACCCCAAACTAGGTTATATGGATATTCAAGGACTGTTAATGAATTTACCAGCCTTAGAATGTTTGAATATTGAGTCTAAAGATTCAACGATAGGCAGTGACCAGCTCCAAACGGTGTTGCATCCCCGCCTTAGGGAATTAGGTTTGGTGGGGTTGCGTTTGAAGAGCTTGTCTTCAGGAACCCTATCTGGTTTGAAAGGGGAAGAAGTTATGATCAGGATTAGGAACACTTCGATCAGTTCCTTACCGCCAGCGTTATTCTTTCCGGTTCCCAGATCTTCGCATATCACCCTAGACGTTTCTGGTAGCCACTTAACGGTGATTAGCGCACAATTACTACAAGCCCTGGATGATCGGAGAGGTGATCTGAAGATATTAGGGTTGGACTCGAATCCGATCGCTTGCGATTGTGGTGCTAGGGCCCTGAGGAGATGGTTACCATCGCATATGGATAAGGTGGAATGTGCTTCACCACCAAATTTGAAGGGAAGACTTCTCATCGAAATCGGCGACGATGAACTTACTTGCGACCCGAAGAAACACACCAGTGCCGCTTCCACCACCCAAAGTACCACGAAATTGACGCGGAAACCTACAGAACCGGATATTATATGGTCAGTATCTCCGACTAAGAAGAGCAACAAAGTCAAAGGCAACATGATAGGAGTTGTCACGGGTCAATCATCCGTAAACAATGACGATACCTTAATTATCGGAATCGTGGGAGGCGTGGTCGCTTTCATAGCGATTCTCGTGATAGTGATCTGCATATATCGACTGAAGAATAGTAACAGTCACTACAGAGGCGGGCCTATAACGAATGGAAATTCAGTAATGGGACCGCAAATCGTAGGGCCAGGCAGTAGTTGCGCCTGTAGCGTAAAGGGTGCGCCACCATTGTATGCCATTCCCTCCAATTACACGGCTGGATATTCTGCCACTTTACCGCATAAAGTTCAACTGTCCGGGTCGCCTATAAGGACGACCTACTCCACGATGAGTAGGATGCCCTATCAGACCGGCGCACAGCCGTATTTCATCGCATACCCGTCAGACGAGAAAATATACCGGTAGCCATTACACGTTGCGTTTGTATAATACACAGATCCGTCGCCATCATGTTTCTTGTTTAAGTTTTTGTCGTTGTAATTTATATTTGATATTATTTTATAAGTTGATCTATGTTGATGTATATTTTATGTAATTTGTAATGATAATAATAATAATATAACTTTATTATCTGATAGTACAAATCGACAATAAGTTTGCTTATTGTTATTAGTTCACTTACCCTTTTTTCGTGAAGTTGTATTATTGTTGTGTTGTATTATTTCGGTACTTCTTCCGAAACCCTTTAGTGTTGAGGATAAATCAACACTGTTGCCCTCTTACGGCAGGGAGAGGTAATAACAAGCGATACACTTCACACACACCAACCAAACCAATAGGCCTTAAGGCCGCACTGTTAAGTCTCTGCATTAAGATGCAAACAACAACAACATATTATTTCTACTTCTATACTCTCTGGGATGATCACATTACGCATTTCGGCAATCAAGGCCCTGACCAAAACATATTCTTCAGCAATTTTGAAACATTAAACCAAATTTATATTATCCCAGGATCTTCCGATGCTATAGAGCTTATAGCAGCGATTGATGGAACCCATATTCACCTACTTTTTTTGACCGAAAGATAATACAGATACCTTTCCAGTAGCAATGACACTTACTAATAAAGGTAATAAAGGGAACGTAACATCTTTCATACGTGACGCCATCTATTGCAATTTCACGGAAACGATGTTCATATCGTAAGTGTTTAAACAGGAAATTAACTTGATTTCCATAAAGTATTATTATAAACCGGGCCATGAAATTTTCAACCATTAATAACTCTGTTTTTTTAAAGTTAATAATTTAATAAATTCGATAAAAAATAAACGAATGACAATTAACAATTCATAAAGTAAAATCAATCAATTGATGTACGTACAGAATTATCCTCGGGTTTCGAATATTTTGTAAGATATTCTGTAGAGTATTTATGACAACTTCTTTAACGGAATGAACTATTTTTCCCCAGCAAACATCTTGTTCCTGCACTCTAAAGCTAATTTTAATAATTCTATAAATGATATATCTTTACTAAAACCTTGCTCTCACCAAATTCCAGCAATATTTTAGACATTAGAATTTCAGAATTACAAAATATGTTATTTTTTTGTACTTTTAAAGAAAACGCCGGATATGGGCGATATTTCATATAATATATTTATCTCTTTACATTAATACTTCTACTGATACGAACAATACTTTCAGCACTACTCTCTACTTTTATATCATTAATAATTGTTCATTAATAACTTACATTAATTCCACTATCTTTACTTCTCTCCACACTTGTCACATTTGTATTTCGATTTCTCCTAATGCCGGTGCGCTATATCTAAAATGTACGTTTGTCCTAACTATATAAACGTCTTTTTTCTCTAACAGATGCAACTAATGTTTCTGACGAAATGCTTTTTTATCCATAAATACATTAGCCCTTTGTTGAAGCGCACGTTCTGATGATCAGAGCCATCTATACACACGTTTGAGGAAGTACTTATCTAAAACTGACAGTCAACGCGGCTTCCCTACTGGATTTTTATAACTCGTCACGCTCACGGGATGAAATGCACTCTTTTGCATAGAATTCTATTATTACAAAAATCAAATATTGTTTCTGATTGTGGCATTTTCTAATCCAGTTGATCCAGTTTCGTTGGGAACGTGACACAATTACATACATTGGAGCATTTTAACTCGACACATACGGAGGGATAACCTTATTTCTCAACACGGTTTTTTTACAAATGTGGATGTTTGTGTTAAAAGTAGTAATACATTAACAAACACCGGAACAAAACCGTAAATTACTCGCGTCAAGTGATCAGAAGCAATAAAAAAATAGCAAATTTCCTACATAACTAAACATAAGAAGCCGTTGAGTTGTTTGAGCGATGATTTTCGTAGTGTGTGAAGTTAATTGGGTAAAATTTAATTTTGGTGAACGTATTTTTACGCGACTGTTTCGCCTGCCTGAAAACACTCGCATCTCACTCATCGCCACGATGTGTCTTTGACCCAAACAACGTATTCAAGAATGAAACTGTGAATCTAATCAAACAAATACCATTGCGTCATCCGAACATAACAGATGCTCCTATTACACACTTCCTATAATAGTGAAATCGTAATTAAATTAATTTAAAATTGATAGCCTTATTTCGACGAGATTTCATGGTTATAATTAGGAAAAATCCTGGTATTTACTACATCAGAATATAATGTTTGTGTACATAGCCAGCGACAATAACCTCTCATTCAAATTGGCTATTCTTAACCGTGATTTAGTACACAAAACACATGCTTTAATTCCCATCAATTAATCGTGCGAAATGTATGTTAGATGAATTAAGCTTTTTGCATTTGGCAATTTAATTTATCCAGATTAGAACTCAGGGACACGTAAGTGAAATAGATACAAATCGTATCTATAAATAACTAAATGGGGAATACATAAGCTCATATGTATGTAACATATTAAATGTTTCAGAATTAAGTTTCGCATTTTTGTACGGCAAGGGAAGAGCAAGCAGATCATGAAGTCTTCACCATACAAGAAGACAAAAACGTCGACAACCAGCTATAACACAGAGTTGCTCTGTATTTCCAAATCCTGATTACCATATGATTATGGTACCTTGTGAATGCGTAGAGAAATACTGAACCCCTCTTATTCCTTAAATATCTATCAAAGCTTCTTCGTTTCTGCATTTCATTTCATATTAATTTCCAAACATAACCTATAAACGCTTATTTCTAAATAACCTAATTATCCGGCGGCTCCAATCACGACGAAGACCTAAATCGGTCGCAATAACCGAATGATTAATGTCTTTGAAATGAATCACTTTACTTCAATTCAATTGCGCCAGATATAGTTGCAAACCTCGTCCATTGAATATAATTGAGAAGGGAGGACAAGGAATTTTGCCGCCACAACTTCGTTGCCTAAATTCCTGGATCTACCCTACCATTTATGCACATCCTCTGTCTTTATCCTTAGATCAAACGTTCTCTGCTTTTGTCTTCAATTCGGAAACGCGATATTCGAATAGACTCGACTATAAGAGCGAGATAACCTAGTTGCCGGCGAGCAGGTCATAAACCAATTGACTTCTGTGTTTTGACAGAGGATGACGCAATACAATTAGGAGCATTCAACTTAATTTATGTATGTACTACACATATTTAGATATTTTTACTCCGTTGCTCACTACGAAACGTGTATAGGCGTGACATCCCCATGTGGGGAGTGGAAAGAGATGCAGAGATGATTTTACAGTGATAGGTACTTGTAATGTTTGTATGGTACCGGAAGCAAACAGAGATCGGGTAGATTGTATGAATCTCTTTAATTTGATTGCACATGTACAAAAAGCCCGTGGAAAAAGAAAGGGAATTATATATTTACCTCGAAAACCTCTTAGTTGACATTTCTACAAATATTTGAGATTATCTGGGATGTATGCGATGATGCCAGATTGTAGTTCACGTATAAAAATCTTTATATACAATAAATAACGAATATTTAAAGTATTTGCAACAACGTCAGCATATGATCCTATATACGGTAGTAGGCGAAGAATCTTGACATGTGGCATTGTGTTGATAGTATAAACCATGATATAATAAAACAAGGTATGCCGATGCGTATCTCTGATCACTTGAGTGATGACGCAATCTGGGAAAAATTCACTCGCTACATTCAAATCGTTGGGCTAGCCTGTTCACTTGTATTAAACGCGATGTTACCCGTGTAGAGTACGTATAATCATTGTAATATAGCATATGGATATATTAAGTTATATAGGGGATCGTAATAGAACATAAAATAAATTGTCAAACCCTTTTGTTATTGTTTAGGTTTTACAATAGTGCGATTTATTGTAAAATAATTGCATTTAATAGACATTTCAAACATGGCCCACTTTGGGCGTTACTGGAAACATGGTGTGGTGTATAGAACATATGCTCTAGTTTGGTTCATTTTCGATATCATTTAATAATGTAAGATAATAGTGTGAATTATTGCTAAATAATAAAATTTGTTTAAAAATTATAATAGATATGATTCAACATAAAAGAAAGCTTCTGAGTTATCCAAAGTAATATTTTACCACTCATATTTATGAAACACACAACACATGAAACACTATAGGTACATATGTACATATAATTTAAAATTTTTATATTTAAAATTATTATAAAGTATTACCAAAAAATACTACAAAATATATAAGATTAGCAAAAGACATAAAAAGAAAACACCAAACACAAAATCCAACACACGAAACTGTTTTGATTGATAGTACTATACAGAGTGGTCCAGCATATAGAAGCAACATTTTGACTTTCAAAATCCTCTGTTTCTAAAGCTGTTTCTAACTATATACCGCATGAGACAAAAAATTCGGACATGTCCAATTATAAAAGTTTTATAGACGTTTTTGTCTCATACTACTATACAGAATGTTCCAGTGAAAAAAAAAAACAGAATTAATTACTGTATAATCGTTTCTGATTAATAGTACAACACGGGGTACTACAGGAAGAAGCAACAGTATTATTTACTTTCAAAATCTTTTGCTTCTAAATCTGTTTTTAAGTATATACCGTATGAGGCTATGAATATGGACATGTGGAATTGTGTATACGTTTCTAAATGGTAGTACTATACAGATTGCTCCAGAAATAACGAAACGGAGTTATTTACTTGGAAAATCTTTCGTTTATACAACTGTTTCTAAGTATATATACCGTATGAGGCGAAGAATCACGAGATGTGAATTAGTTACTGTATAATCGTTTCTGATTGATAGTACAACACGGGATACTGCAGGAAGAGGCAACAGTATTACTTACTTTCAAAATCTTTTGCTTCTAAAACTGTTTCTAGATATATGCCGTATGGGGCGAAGAATATTGACATGTGGAATTGAGTAGATGTTTCTAATTGATAGTACTATGCAGATTGCTCCAGAAATAAAGAAACGGAGTTATTTACTTGGAAAATCTTTCGTTTTTTCAAGCTGTTTCTAAGTATATACCGTATGAGGTTAGGAATATGGACATGTGGGATTGTGTAGACGTTTCTAATTGACGGTACTATACAGATTGCTCCAGAAATAAATAACCGGAGTTATTTAATTGGAAAATCTTTCCTTTATAAAGCTGTTTCTAAGTATATATACCGTATGAGGCGAAGAATCACGAGATGTGAAATTGTATAGATCGTATAGACGTTTTAGATTGTGTTACTATTCACAAATTGGTCCATCCAAAAGAAACAGGATAATTTTCTTCTAAAATATTTTTGTTTCCGAAGCCGATCTAAGTCTCAGTTTAAACCAAGATAGTTTCACTTACGAACTTGACATTTTGCCTATTGAGTATTCTTATTTTGTATATTTCTAATTTGTTTTTAGAATAGGACTTGCAGTGTCCTCTACATTCGATTGCAAGCTCTGTAATTTTTATATCTGGCCCAATCTTTCTTGTTTATTAAATTTAGTTTGCCCTAGTTCTCCGTGAAAGAATTGCAAGGACTGTGGGCTGGTATCACTAATACACAGTATCGGGAAATCCACACCACACAAATTAATTT
>JARFOC010000371.1:181485-192077 GCA_031763485.1 Osmoderma eremita | reverse complement strand
ACAGAAAGCCGTCCACTTCTATTTTTCGGATGAACATATTGTGGTGCAAGCCTAGAGTTACGGGGACGGGTAACTAGACGCATATGGGTGTTTGGGGTGCTTTGAAAGATCGACTGGTCGCAGAAGATTACCGTTTTCCAAAAATCTATGGCCATATTCTGATAGTATAGTGCGAAATTTATTCTGTCTTGACGATTGCGCTTGGAAAGTTCCGTTTTAGTAGCAGCTCTATAGTTTTGAGGCCACTTGCCCTCAATCTTTTTCTTGTCGTCGTTACTGAACCGGGAAAGGTGGTAGCGACATGGCTTCCTTGCAACTTGTGAATGGATGCTCTGTATAAAATTACCTTAACATGGTATCTTGTTAAACAGTGGATATTCTTTGTTTTGAAGTTTTTAGTTCGTTTGCAACTGAATGTGATATTAGCCATTTTCTTTTTAAGCAAAAAATTATATAGGGATTAACACCAAATTCACGCGCTACAGCATGTAGACTCCATCCGTTTCCCAACATTGTTATTGCGCGCACCCTGTCTTCTGTTGACATCATATTGTGCGGCACGTATTTAACTGTTCCTAATGCTATATAGAGAACTGAATATTATTGTGGTGTCTGCTTGCTTTATATACGTCAGTGTCTAATATGACTCATCATTCGAGAAAGAATGTTTTCGACATTTGTCTGGATTGCTTGTGTATCAATACTTATCAATAAGCCTGTGCTATATTTGCATAAAGTTTGATGTGTGGACAGACTTACCGCTAACGAAGTTCAAACCCACAGTCAAGCATATGTTGTTGAAGAGAGAATTATACACAATTGAAGATTTCTTAGTCAGCTAATGTACCTGCACCTATACTTATATTTTTATTTATACATTGTCTGTCCCATTTATTTAGTGTCTGTATGGTGTGTTTCTGTGTATTTGTTGTATTTTGTATGTATATTTATTTTATATTTTATTTATTGACTATTGTGCCCAATACACACAGCATAAATATTATGACAATATTTCTGTAATGGTGTTATTACAAATATACTTGTTGAATACGAATATGAATATGAATAAATAAAGATTCCAGAAATACAGAATATGTTTTTTTTTGCCTACCTGTCTATGTCTACGCAAAGACAACAATAAATAGATGTAATCGGCTTTTACATTCATAAGTGCAGCTGAAGCGTTTTAAAAATAGACACAGAAACCGCACATTCATCCATTGATAAACATCATCATTTCAGCATAAGTGTATACTTATAATTATTTAGTTACATTATGTTTTAAATAAATAAAAGTACTAAACCATTGATATTGTTATTTATTGTATAATAATAATGCTTCTGTTTATATTCTATCCTAGTTCAACCACAAAAAAAAGTTCACCGCAAAAAGTAATGAAATTAACTTTCAAAACGATTTAATAAGACTACAGTATTATTTTATTGGAAATACTTGAAACATCAAACAAATTTCTTCCTACTAAAATACGTCAAATAATACATGCTTTTTGCACATTTATAAATGCACCTAAGGTATTTTTAAAATACACACAGACACAGCACATTCGTGTTTACACATTGCGAGGCAGTCAATCAATACAATAAGCTGTCTACTATCCATGGTACGCATGTAGGCTCTACATTGAGCGTTTGGTCGTACAATTAGAAAGTGTCGCTAGTGTTGATGTAGTTAATAATATAATTTGTTTGTACTGTTACACTCACTGTGTGACCAAAAACAATTCTATTTCTAAAATATTATTTTATGGTGTTTCGTTATTTAAGATAGGTTTAAGAATTGTTTTCCTTTAGATTTTAGTCAACATCTGGGATGCCTTCATAGATTTTTCTATGAATTAAGCAAAAAACCGATTTACATTTATTTTCGAAAATACCGCCAGTACGAGTAGGTTCGTCATCACTTTAACTGCCTCTTACCCTTGACACGCTTGAGCATGTAGACATAAAAACCCTCTTCGTTCACTGCATGCAGAAAATATGCATTTAATTATTAGAATTCTAAACTATCTTTAATCTCGCTCTAAATCTTAGTTGTGTTAGATCTCATTTAAGCCGTATCGTATTATCAATTTTCTGAACGAATGAATATGTAATTAACCCGTGATTCAAACACAGTAAAACTTCGTTTCCCTATAATATTTTTAAATGAATATTTGTCGTCGTATAATTGGTTGAACCCTTCGCCAGTTCAGGTAATTTTGCAACTCTTTTACGGAAGAAAATCCCCGAAGCAAGTTTAGTTCATTTCGGGGGTTCGTTTTGGCTCATTCGCGACACAACAAGTGATCTTCGTCCGATCAGGCCGTGACAGCGGTTTGTTCTCCACCGACCAGGACATTAACTGACTTCCTTTCCGTACGCCCAGGACACAGAGTGTTCGCCTCCGTCCGAACGAGACAAGACAACACCTCGTCTTCGTCCGACCAGGACAAAACCCGGAGCTCTTCCTCTTCTCCCGTCCAGGACAGAACAAACCGGTCGTCCGATCAGGACAGGTGTTATGTGTCCAAGACCCTCGTACTCACGCATGGGTAAAGTATTTCAAATCGTATCGTCTTAAATTCATTTTACTTTAAATTCTCCTTTATCTTAACTTTTCCTTTACATCGATATCAGAGATGACACAACTCGTACTGTCACAATCGCGATTAACTTATCGCATACATTATTCGTTCATACCGTTAATTTACAACCGGATTTATTAAACAAACATTTAATTTTTTTCCCCCTAAAAAGAAGCATTCTCCTCTAAATCATTTGTAATAGTACATCGTATTCAAGTTGAAAATACTTTACGTAATTTAAAGCCATCACTTATGACAATTTGAAAGCCCTGATATAACATCTGGTAATTTTGGAAACAATATTAAAAAATAGTTTCCTTTTTAGATCCTCGTTTCTATTTGCTTCTAACAATACTCATAAACTTGGAAAAAAATAGGTGATAGAAATGGAATCTCTGTATATATTTTAAACGAAGAAGCTACATAAATATGTTTCCCTACGCGCTTTGTAATCGTACTATTTAACACATTGTGCCTTTCAGAAAAAGCGCGTTGAAAAAAGAAGTTCTGGTCGGTGATTCTGAAGTGGCATTTTTATAGGCCTCACTGCATGCGGTGTTTGTTATTTTATACCATGGCGCTAAGAGTACAATGACGTACAGCTTTCATATGGGGACTGTAGTTTGTTACCTATTTAGAGTATACATCTGGTAATTTTTGTTAAAATTATAGTTCAATAGTAGTTAACCTATTACTAAATGTAATTGTATTTCGTAATTTGAAGTTTGCGAGGTTCAGGAATGATGGGAGAACCTAGTTTTATTTGTTATTTGATCCGCTGTTGTCCTATTAGTACTTGAACCATACATGGTACTAAACATTTAATTAATATTAATTATAAGCTTCAGGTTTTTTAGGGTACCGACACCCACCAGGTATAACCTCACGCATTTATCGACTTCTTTATGACACTAGTATATGGTAGCGTAAACGATGGAATAAGATACTATTCTGGAGGTAAAAAGGATATTTTAATTTTCATCATAATTCCAATCTAATTCTATACGTTTAGCCCAGCGACCTTCTAGTTTTTTGTTTTAATCGTCACCACACCAACTGTAGATTTGGAACATCCCTCGTGTCGCAACTATGGTAACACTCGTGCCGTAAAGCAAGCTACTCAGTGCTGAAAGCAATGATTTGAACCTAATCATTGCTTTCAGCACAAAGTAGCAAGCTTTAGTTTTCTAGTTCATCGGTTGTTAAGTTTCCCACTGACAATGGACAGATATAAAACAGAATTAAATTACATCATACAAATCACGGAATACAATGGTTTTCGGAGGGATGATGAACAATCTCGTGAAAAAACAAAAATTGTCGATTAAAAACTGTACAACTCTGATACCTCAAAGTTATCAAGGCAGTTAATTTTTAACTAGCATTTCATAAATTGACTAAAAAATTAACAATAATTTGCGCGTCGCGTACAAGACAAATAATTCATTAGAGAACCTTTTAGGAAATGGCAAAGATAAAATTCAGGTACATCATCAGAAATTAGGAATTTATGAAATAGATTGTAAAGAATGTAATGTAAAATATATTCAGCAAAAGAGGCGACTAATTTTAAAACATTTTAAAGAGCACATTGCGCCTTTTAGAGGTGGTAGACCAGACCAAATTGCAGAAATAGGTCACGCCATGTCAACAGACAATCTTAGATTAGCGAAACAAATCCTTAATCTTAAAGAATTGGATAGTTATAGAGTAGTTATACTCTTAAGATTAAGGACAAAGTTATGAACTCTGGCAAAGGACCCACTTCGCATTCTGGTTTATAAGAAGTCTTAGAATAAATTGCATGGCAAGTGTAAACAAATTTAGAATGAATGTAATATTCTTAATAGTCATCGTTGTGTTTGTTTATGCTTGTTATATTCATAATCCAGAATATATTGCTTATTGCATGTCTTTCATTGTAACAATATTTACTCATTGTAATCAAATTAATCTGCTCTATTATTAAGTGTAAAAATAAAAATTAAAAAATGAATAAGTTCTTCACTCATCAAGGTCGCAAGTATATTTTTAATTTCTGTATATCTCTTTAACAGAAATTTTGAGGTGGTGATCACGGACCGGAAAAGCTGGAAAGAACCAACAGACAGTGACAAGGTCGGCAAACTAACCTGATTGGCACACGGGTAAACTTCCGAAGATAAGCGAGGTGGGAGATGCGAAAATCCCTGTCCTAACCAGCGAAATATACCACTGTGGCGCAAGCAGAGGCGTACGCTATATTACACTGTGCAACAGAAAACAATCAACTTATATCAATAAACGTATTACAATGGGCAATCAGGCGCCACTGAGTGTATTATTAAACCCTAAAGTAATATCATGACTAGTTGGGGAACGCATATGGGAACTGAATGCATTACTTAATTAGTTACTTTGTTTTGGGTGCCTCGACTAGCGAAAAAAGGATCATCGACTTCATACGTGGGCGGAAAACCTGCCCTGGGAGTGTCTAAAAATACAGTACGCGCGCAGACACAGAAGTGGCTACTAGAAAATCACAAAGAATACTGAGACAGGCAAAGTGATGGCAAACCCATCATTAAGGAGCCATCAATAAAAAGGACTAAATCTTAGTATAAAGCATCTTCATATAGTAGTAGGTCCCTTTGCAAAACGTGTGCACTGAAAGGACACCTACAGAAAATTGGGCGTAGTCTTCTTCTTCTCCTTGAATTCGTGGCAAACAGATTGGAACCTAGTTCTGTACTCTTCCCATATTGAACTGGCTCTATTTCTTATCGAATACTTGTGACTTAATCACTGCTTTCTGGATAATGCATCTAGTTTCACCATTCCGCGGATAAAGTGTAGTTAGGTCTTCGGTGTGTCTCTTCCCTGTTTAGAATATCTAATATGACGATCGGTGGGTTTTCGTGGTCTGGAACTGTTGCAAAAACTTGCCAGTAAATACAAGTTCTTTAATGTATAATACAATTGAGAGGATCTTTAGGTTCCTATGGATACTCAAATTACTGACATACCAGGGAGCGTTAATAATCATTCTAAGGAATCTATTTTATTCCCTTTCAATTTACTGGAGGTGTATTTTTGCAACATCACCCCAAATTAAGGCAGCACACGTGAGCCTAGGTCTTACGACTGAGAAGTAGCAACTTCATATTTAAGTCTAATTTACTTTTTCTATTTAGAAAAGGATATAGTTGACATAATGTTGCGCTTGATCGTTAAGCGATATATGTAGTTGACGTGATCCCTACAAATTAACTTGGAATCCAAGGTGACACCAAGGTATTTGGTCTTCAGGCTCCAAGGAATATCAATACCGAACAGCCTGATTCTCCCTATTGCGATTTCTATTAAATAGGATAGCGACGCTTATGTTAGGATTGATCTCGATTCTCCACTTGACGAACCATTCCTCCAGTCTTTCAGCCGCTTCCTGAAGCTTGCTGGCAGCTAACCAGGCGGCAGAGGGGCGACAAAAGTCCAAAGTATCGTCCGCGTATAGAGCCAATTGGGTCTAGCAATAGCAGCCAGTTGGCTCTATACGAGCCAGATTGAACATCAGGGCAGCCAACACTGAACCTTACGGTTCTCCTGCTCTGATATCTCTTGTCCTAGATTTCGAGCTTTTGTAGTGAACGTGGAAGGTCCTGTTTTCCAGGAAGGACGATAACATGGCTACTAATGACTTTGGAATTTGAGAGCGAAGTAGCTTGTACAAGAGGCCCATGTGCCTCTACCAAGCGCTTTAGCGACATCCAAAAATAGAGCCCCAGTGGTGCTTTGGCGATTGAAGGATTCCCTGGTGTGGTCTGTGATCCTGTACAGCTGATTGGTGGTACAATGGCAACGACGGAAACCGTGTTGCTCCGGCTGGATAAGGTTACGGTCTGTCCAGTTCCAACCAGTTTCAGTTCCAACCTGGAATGGATGATACGAGCCCTCTGGACTCATATTTGGTTTACCAAATATTGCCTTCTAGAGACTAAGACATTACATCAACACAGTATAGTTCGGGTCTTCAATCGGGCTGGTATTGAAGACCCAAACTATATTGTGTTGATGTAAGGCCTTAGTCTCTAGAAGGCACGCATTGGGAAACCAAATACGAGTCCAGAGTACTACACGAACCAACCGGTCGAGGACCTGTACTAACTGGTGCAGCGCAGGGAGATCGGAGAATGGATAGTGCATCGGTGCAAGAAATGCAAAAAGCCAAAGGTGTTCGTGTTTCAAGATGTTTCCGGTGTTCTAGGTCAGACGGGTCCCACAAAGACAAATGAGTTTAAGCTTCTCTTTATTTTGTTTTTCCAATACGTTAAACAGTCCAACTTATGTACATAAATCGTGTAAATTTATATATGTGCTTTCACCAAAGCCACGATTTGATCAAATTCCATCAGCGGCCGACCGCCAATTTCCCTTCGAGAACCAAACACAGTAGGTACCGCACGTTCCCACCTCGATGTAGATTAAATTTGATTTACGACCACATGTGCAACAACTATATATGTACCAGATACTACGCTAGATACTTTCAAACGGTCACCTAAAATTACATTACCGGTTTCGGTAATTACACAGCGCACGGTGGCGGCTGAAGGTTGCCTTTTCCTGTCGCTTCGTACGAGGGAAGGAAGCCCCAAAAGAAAATCAATTTTCATCCGTAGGAAATAAAAAAAAGGAAAAAAGGACGAAGAACGGGAAAGAATAGAAAAATAAAAAAAGCCAAGACGACTGGAAGACCGACAGCTTCGTCGTTGGAGAATGAAGAGAACGACGAGAAAAGTAAAAATAAATCTGAGAGGGACATATGCTCTCTATACGACGCTAGATGTATTTTTACCTCGGCATAGTCACCGTGTTGACGTTTGATTTGTTGGTGCAGGTATACGGTAGCGCGAGAAAGACTCGTACGTACATAAAATCGTGTCCTTCTCTTTGTGTGTATGTATGTGTACGTTGGATGCGCTTTTTATACGCCCGCCTCACGAAAAGGGTTTTTTTCTCGTTTTATTTGTCTTTGCGGTTATTGTCAATTGAGATGGCTCTCTTTATAGGTGGCGGATGATAGAAGGGAGTGTCAGATGTAACTTCTGGACGATTTCGACGTCTGCTTTGCTTCGACACCGCAATCAAGGGGCGCATAAAAGTTCCTCCCGGATTGTTTACGCTGAATGCAGTCCTTTGTACCGTGCCATAATGGATGGAAATTGGTACAAAACTGAACTTTGTAATCGTGAAAGAAAAGATTTACCAAACCCAATCTTTTTTTGAATTAATTAATTTTAAATTTACTACACTGAGGGAAAGGATATCATTGTTTCAACAGTTTTTGAAGTGTTTGTTGTAATGCAGAAGGCACCTTTTTACCACCCCTTGTGATAATGAAACCAAGAAATATAAAAGAAGAGTGGGAAGATCGACTACTACCTAGTTCTATGTTACTTATGGCACAAAAATCCGCCCATATTAATGCGACTATTTTTCTTCAATGGATGCGTGAACATTTTGTCGGTAGAAATCCACTAGGAAAAGTCCTATTAATACTTGACGGACATGGCTCCCACGTGAATTCTGTCGAAGATTGGGAATTTGCAGAGTCAAATGGAATCATTATATTATGTTTGCCTAGCCATACCACTCACCATCTGCAGCCTTTAGACAGAAGCTTTTTAAAATCTTTGAAGGCACATTTTATGGGTCTCTCCCTGAAGACACGCAAGAGATGGCCATACGCATCATTTCTTGGAAATTTCTATTATGTATATGTTTCTTTTTTTATTGATCATTTTATGTTCTTACTTTTCTTATCCTTTTATATACAAATAAATATTTTTGAAAAACTATCATTGTAGGTGATTCTTTAACCATTGAGAAAACTATGGTCATCTATCCCGGACTTACCCTTTTAAAAAAAAATCAATTTTCAAAACTCCATTGCGTATCACAGGCGAGTGAATGAAGAAATGCTGATTCCTGTTTCCAATAACGTGAAACGTCGAATCAATTTGCGTTTAAAGATGTTGGGCTAAATTTTTAGCATCTGCCGTGGTCAATAAAAGCTGTTATCCTTCAATTTTTTATATTCATATACCATTTATTTAATTGACTAATCTACCATAATACGTGCAATCCAATCAATTAATTTCCCAATTTTCTTAAAAAGGTCTCTGTGAATGACATTTTATTTAAGGTTACACTGAATAGACGTAAGCACTTCATGATCAACGGATACACTCTTGGAATTAACGAGTTAATTTTTATAAAAAAATAAGCTATTAATATAAGAATTGTATAAAATTTTGCGTGAGGACCTTACTATTACAAAAGTATGTGCCAAGCCACCCAAGGGTCCTCCTTCTTGACGAAACCTGGATCTTCCAGTTTGATGCAGAAAGCACAAACGTAGAAAAAGCCAGCCGTAAGAAATACTCATACAAGTATACCGACAGAGGATGAGCATCGATTCACATAAAAACCAGCGAATGAAGTCAAACTATCTCGTTACAAATGTGGCCCAAAAGTACTAAGGCACAAATAGGGAGAATTTAAAAAAATGGGGTAGTGATTTACCTTGGATTATTGATAAATCACACAGAGCGCACGAAAAGCAGTACAGACACATATTTTCTCTCTAGGTAGGTAGTGTATCAATGTGCGGAAATGCTGGTATGTTATTGGCTGATATATTTTTCAAGGTTAAATTGGTTAAGAATTGAAGCATGCACTTAGTACTTTTACAATTTTATGTGATCCTGTAATTGTGAATATTCCTATTGGATGAAAAAGATTATTATATTAATATTATTAGAAGAGCCATCATGTGGAGAAAATTTACGGGAGAAACTTACTGAAATGATAAAACTAATAATATGGAACAAGGGGCAAATGCTGCGTGAGTGGATAAATGCGCTAATATGCCTAATATATAAAACAGGAGATGCTTCACTTTGTGAGGACTACAGAGGCATTGCACTGTTGGACTCCTGCTTTAAAGTACTGGGTCATTTGATAAGAAGAATGCGTATACCGAGAATATTCTGGTGGAGTATCAAGCGACCTTTAGAGGTAATAGGACTACGACAGATCTAATATTCATACTAAAAGAAATTCGAATTACTAGTTATGGGTACAAAACTGAATTGCATGCACTGTACATAGATTTCAAACAAGCGTATGACAGAATATATAGGTGCGAAATGTATAATGGAATGTCTCAAGAAAATTAATAATAAGATTGGTGAAAATGACTCTAGACAATACAAAGAATGAAATATGGAATTGAGGAAAATCAAGAGAATTAGAACTACGAAGAGGATTAAGACAAGGGGATCCTCTGTCAACGACACTCTTCAACCTGACATTAGAAATAATAGTCAGGAATAGCAAAATAAAGACAAAGGCAAAAACATTTAATAATGAACACCAGGTTATGGCCTTCGCGGATGACCTAATAATAATAATCAAAAAATCAATTAAGGAAAATTACAAACAGACTAGGACAGGAGGCAAGGTAATTTTATCTTGAAATATATGAAAATAAAAGGAAATATATGGTTATGGGAAAAACAGAAAAACCCTTGGGAGGAGAAGATAATCTGGTGGTGGTTTTCGAGAAAGTAAGTAAATTTGCCTACTTGAGAGTTAATATTCAAGAAAATGCGCGTGAAGAACAAGAAATTCAGGCATGAATTGCAAAAGGAAATCGCAAATACGGAAGCCTGAAGAGTCTCATGAAATCAAAATATACGGCAAAAAAAAACAAAAGAGAGAATCTACAAAATAGCCATAAGACTTACCGCCATGTACGCCATTGAGACGTGGGTCGTGAATAAGGAGAAGAGGGGCAGATAAAAAGATGGAATAAGAAGATGCTGCGAGCTATATATGGAGGAGTAAGAACCAAAGAAGAATGGAGAAGACGCCCAATTCTAGAAACAGAAGAAGCATATGAAAGCCCCAATATCGTAGCGTTTGCCAAAGCCAAAAGAATAAGATGGCTGGGGCATGTAGAAA